>PVJA010013165.1:0-50246 GCA_004027025.1 Myocastor coypus | reverse complement strand
TGATGTCTTCAAGATTTCCTCCCACTTTCTCTTCCAAGAGATTTAATGTTTCACTTTTAATATTTAGATCTTTAATCCATTTCGACTTTATTTTCATGTATGGTGATAGACTAGGGTCAAGATTTAGTTTTTGGCATGTAGAGAGCCAACTTTTTCAGCACCATTTGTTAAAGAGGCTTTCTTCCAGTACACGTTTGGCCCCTTTGTCAAAAATAAGGTGGCTGAGTGTGTTTGTATTTGCTTCTGCGTTCTCTAGTCTATTCCATTGATCTTCAGGTCTATTCTTTTGCCAATACCATGCTGATTTTATAACTGTAGCTTTGTAGTATAACTTTAGGTCAGGAATTGCAATGCCTCCTGCCGTACGTTTATTGCCGAGAATTGTCTTTGCAATTCTGGGTCTTTTTGGTTCCAAATAAATTTTTGGAATGACTTTTCCATCTCTGTGAGGTATGTAGGTGGTATTTGGATAGGAATTGCATTAAATCTGTACAACAATTTAGGGAGTATGGCCATCTTCACAATGTTGGTTCTTCCTATCCAGGAACAGGGAATATCTTTCCATTTCCTGAGATCTTCTGAGATCTCTTTTTTCAGAGTACTATAGTTTTGATTGAAAAGGTCTTTTACTTCCTTAGTTAGGTTGATTCCTAAGTATTTCATTTTCTTCGGTGCTATCATAAAAGTTACTATTTCTCTAATTTGTCTCTCAGTGTGTTTGTTATTTGTGTAGAGGAATGCCACTGACTTTTGTGTGTTGACTTTGTAACCTGCTATGTTACTGAATTTGTGTATTAATTCCAGTAGCTTTTTAGTGGAGTTCTTTGGGTCTTCTAAGTAGATTATCATGTCATGTGCAAATAGTGAAAATTTTACTTGTTCTTTACCTATTTTTATTACTTTTATTTCTCTTTCTTGTCTAATGGCTGTAGCTAGTGACTCCAGAACTATATTGAATTGAAGTGGCAATAGGGGGCATCCTTGTCTTGTACCAGATTGGAGAATAAAAGACTTCAGTTTTTCCCCATTTAGAAGTATGCTAGCTGTTGGATTGTTGTAGATGGCTTTGATCAGGTTGAGGTAGAGGCCCTCTATTCCAATTTTCTGTAGGACTTTGAACATGAATGAGTGTTGCACTTTGTCAAAGGCCTTTTCGGCATCTATTGAGATGATCACGTGATTTTTGGTCTTGGTTCTGTTGATATAGTGTATTGCATTTATACATTTGCGTATATTGAGCCATCCTTGCATCCCTGGGATGAATCCTACCTGGTCGTGATGTATAATCTTCTTGATGATTTGTTGTATTCTAATGGCTAGGATTTTATTGAGAATTTTTGCATCAATGTTCATGAGACAGATTGGTCTGTAGTTTTCTTTTTTAGTTACATCTCTTTCTGGTTTTGGTATCAGTGTGATACTTGCCTCTAGGAATGATTTTGGAAGGATTGCTTCTTTTTCAGTCTCATTGAAGAGATTGAGGAGTATTGGGGTTATGTCTTCTCTAAATTTCTTATAGAATTCAGAGGGGAATCCATCGGGTCCCGGACTTTTCTTTGTCGGTAGGCTTTTTATTACATTTTGTATTTCATTGGCTGTTATTGGGTTGTTGAGAATTTTAATATCTTCTTGATTCAGTTTTGGTAATTTGTACCTTTCTAGAAATCTGTCCATTTCATGTGTGGCTTCAATTCTGTGAGAGTAGATATTCTCTAAGTAACTATTTATGATTCTCTGTATCTCTGCTGGGTCTGTAGTAATTTCACCCTTTTCATTCCTTATTGCTTGAATTTGAGTCCTTTCTTTCCTCTTTTTGATGAGGTTAGCTAGGGGCTTATCAATCTTATCTAATCTTTCAAAGAACCAGCTTTTGGATTCATTAATTCTTTGTATTGTTTTCTTTGTCTCAGTTGAATTGATTTCTGCTCTAACATTTATAATTTCCTCCCACCTTCGGGCTTTGGATTTCGTTTGTTCTTCTGCTTCTAGTCGGTTTAAGTGTTGTGTAATATTGTTTATTTGTTCCCGTTTTATTTTCTTAATGTGTGAGTTCAGAGCTATGAATTTCCCTCTGAGAACTGCTTTCATTGCATCCAACAAATTCCGGTAGGTTGTGTTTGAATTTTCATTAAATTGTAGATACTGTTTTATTTCTTCTTTAATTTCATCTGTGACCCATTGGTTGTTGAGAAGAGCGCTGTTTAGTTTCCAGGTAGTCCTGGAATTTCTATGGTTTCTTTCATCATTTATTTCCAATTTGATTGCACGGTGGTCACATATGCATGGGATAATTTCTGTTTTCTTGCATCTACTTAAGCATGATCTATGGACTAATATGTGATCTATTTTAGAAAATGTCGCATGTGCAGCTGAGAAGAATATGTATTTTGAGGTGGTTGGATGGAACACTCTGTATATGTCCACTACGTCCAATTGTTTGAAGTTTTGATTCAGTTCTGCCACTTCTTTGCTGATTTTTTGTTTGCTTGACATATCTTTTTCGGATAAGGGAGTGTTGAGGTCTCCTGTTAAGATTGTAGTATTGGATATCAGATTTTTCAGGTCCATTAAGGTTTGTTTTATATAGCTTGCTGCTCCCATGTTGGGTGCATACATATTTATGAGTGTTACCTCTTCATCATGAATTTTTCCCCTAACCAGTATGTAGTGGCCTTCTCTATTTCGTTGGATCAGTGTTGGTTTGAAGTTTAGATTGTCTGCAAAGAGGATTGCTACTCCTGCTTTTTTTTTTTGAGGTGCTGGAGCATGTAGTATTGTTTTCCAACCTTTAACTTTAAGCCTATGAGTTTCTTTATGGGTTAAATGTGTTTCTTGTATGCAGCATATTGTTGGGCCCTGTTTCCTTATCCACTCTGCAAATCTACTTCTTTTGATTGCAGAATTGAGTCCATTTACATTGATGGTTATAACTGAAATGTATTGACTTATGGCTGACATGACTCTTATTCGCTAGTGTTTACCAATTTTTCCTCCTACTTTTAGTTGGTTACTCTATTTGGTGGGATCCTTCTCTTCTCATTTGTTGAATTCGGGTCATTTTGGTCCCTTTCTAAAATATTTGTTAGAATATTATGTAGCACTGGTTTTCATGTCATGAAATTCTTCAGCTGTTCTTTGTTATGGGAATATTTCACTTCTCCCTCATACTTGAAGGAGAGTTTTTCCAGGTACAATAGTCTGGGCTGAAAATTGTTCTCATGGAGGACTTGACGCACTCTGCTCCATGCTCTTCTTGACTTCATGGTTTGTGTAGAGAAATCTGCTGTTATTCGGATGGGTTTTCCTTTAAATGTGATATGTGTCTTTTCTCTAGCAGCTTTTAGTATATTATTCTTCAGCTGGATTTCTGGTATCTTGACTATTATATGTCTTGGCGTGTTTTTAGTTGAGTTGATGTTATTTGTCCACGAGCGTACCAGGACTACTCAATCCCAAAGCTCCACCTCCACCTACAGACCACATCCGCCGAGAATCACAAAAGCTAGCAGCCAGAGCCCCAACACAAGAGTCAGGAACCTCTATAGAAGAACCACCTTGGAGTCTCCAGACCAAACGCCCATAGACACAGCATAACACCACCAAAGTGCAGAGGTCGCTTCCATACAAAATGATAACAGCAAGGAGTAGGAGGCAATCTCAGGACCCGTGCCCACCCAAACCAAATACAGAAGAAACTATCATGTAAGAAAATGGGAATTATACAGATGAAACCTCTGAAATGGTAGCATCTGAGGCAGACACACAAGTGTAGAAACTTATAGAGCAACTGAGGTCAGAGATAACATCTGAAGTAAAAAAAGAAATACATGAAGTGGAAAAACGGCTGGAGAAACGTATAGCAGACATCAGAGCAGAAATAATATCTAAAGTTGACAAAGACATGCCTAAATCAATAGCATCCCAAGTAGGGGGACAACTACACAAAAGTACAAAGGAGAACAGAACAGAAATAATCTCTGTATTAGAGAGAGAAAGGAAAACAATAATGACAGACTTCAATACTATTAAAGAAGACATCAATAAAAAATTAGAGGAGAATAGAAAAATGATGGACTCCCTGATGGAGCAATATAGGAAAGACATAGATTGCATGAAACAGTTTCAAAGAGATATACAAGAAAATAAAACCTTGATCACAAGTTGGCAGAGCCGAATGAACGAAAATGAAGATAGAGTTTCCAACCTTGAAGACACAGTTGCAGCCAGTGAAAGAGTAAGAAAGGATCTTTTAAAAACCACCAGAATACAGGAAAAAAATAATTCATCATCTGCAAGACGATGCGAAAATGAACAACATGAGATTAATGGGAGTCAATGAGAAAGAAGAAGTCAATACAAATGATATAAAAAGAATATGGGCAGAAGTAATAGCAGAAAACTTCCCAAATCTGAGAAAACAATCAGACATTCAGGTAACTGAAGCCTACAATATATATATATATATATATATATATATATATATATATATATATATTCTTGAAGATGATGATATACATCAACTCAATAGTCATTTTCATAAAAACTTATAGGTATTTATGGATATATATATATATATGTATATATATATATATAAATTTGTGGATATAAATAAATATTTTATAGATATTTATCTATAATCTTGTAATTTTGCACAGCGTTCTTACTATTTATATTCTTAATGTTATGTGTATAATACATTACACTTAGAGATCTGACCTTAAATTTACCTTTTAAGTAATGTGGAAAAAATTAGAATCTTTTACTCTAAGATCAGGAACAAGACAAGTATGTCCACTACCACAACTCCTATTCAATATAATTCAGGAAGCATTAGATATAGTAATTAATTTGAGAGATGCAAATTAAAATAACACAGAAATTTCATCTCACCACAGAAAGAAAGGATATCTTTTTTTTTTTTTTTTTTTTTTTTTTAAGGATATCTTTTAAAGGTCAATTGCTAATAAATTCCGGCAGGACTATGGAGGTAAGGAACCCTTCTCCACTACTGGTGTAATTGCAAACTGGTGCTGCTACTTCAAGAGTTAGTGTGGAGTTTACTTAAAATTCTAAGTGGTCCCACTTTACCCAGCTATTCCTCTGCTGAATATCATGCCAGAATAATTAAAAACATCATAACATAGTTATATGTGAACCCGTTTTTATAGCAACATAAGTTGTAATCACCAATTTTGGAAACAACCCAAATGCCTATCAACCAATGAATGGATAAAAAAGATTTCTTTTTCATATAATATAATACTACTTAGCCACAAAGAATGATGAACTAAAGACATGTATAGACAAATGGATGCAACTAAGGATGATGCTCATAAGTGAAACAAATCAGACCCATATGTGTAAACATTGTATTATACCCCTAGTATGAGAAATTGAAAGTGAAATAGGCCAAAACCGTACAACAGAGATTGTGAATTGGGAAGAGGATGTTCAAAACAACAGACAAACTATGATGAGAGAGAAGGAAAAAGATGGTAGGAAGAAAAAAGATGAAAAAGCATATTTCTATATAGGATAGTTAAGATTGTCGTATAGCTAATTTCTCTTAGTTCATTTAAAAGAAAGGTTTGGGCCAGCCCCTATTAAGGTAGGCTCAGGGACCTGGGTACAATCCCCCATGTGCTGTGATGGCCCTGTCCCTGGGGTGCACTGAGATCATCAAGACTAAAAGTGCGCATGGTGGCGTGTGCCTGTAATCCCAATGCTTGGGAGGCTGAAAATCAGAGGATCTCTATAAGTCCTACCTGTGTCATGAGACCCTATAAACCCTAAACTAAATACATTAAAAAGAAAAAGAAAAAGAATTAGAAAAAGAAAAAGAAGAGAAATAAAAGTAGAAAGGTTTTAGCTAATATTGTTTGGACAAGATACCATGTCTGTATCTTACACTCTGAATAACTACTATGAAAATAACAATGTGTAAGGTATAAATTATTGAAACTCATCTAACTTGTTTTGAAACTATTTTATTGTTACTGTTTTTCTCTTTAAAATAAAAAATGGCTTGGCGGTAAATTTGATATAAATTTCTAATGTATGTTTAACCATCAGTGTGTGAGATCCTGAACTACATTAATTTATAAATTAAATGTAAAACCATGAAAACTCAGAATTTTTGGTAAGCACCTCATCAATGTAGATAATTATTCATGTCTTTTGCTACTAAAATGTATTATGTAAAATAAAAGTATTATTATTGATATTGTACTTTTATAATGTCAAGATTATTGGCATATTTCATATAATAAAATAATTCAACAACTTATTTAAGTTTGATAATTTTAAGCCACTATATTTTCAAGAACACGCAGATAAGAATTTACACACATTTTTATGAAAACCTTGCTTTTTTTTGTATTTTAGGGAAGGGTTTACAGGATGTTCAAGGTCTCACTAATAGATCAGACTTACTGTGATCAACATGTCTACAGTCTCCCAGCAGATGTGAGTCACCATGCCCGGTTTCAATTGCCATCTCAATTGAGATGGGACTCGGACTGGCATAGCAAGCCTGGGATTGAACCCCTGGCCCCTATGCCTGCTTCAGCTGCTTTAATCTATTGAGCTATTTGGCTGGCCCATGCACACATTTGTAGTAAGCTAAGCAAATCATCCTGTTCACAACATATTACCTGTTTCATAATTAACATACATGTATTTTATAGTTCCACTCTTTATACGAGTGTCTGCTTTATTGAAGTGAGTCCTGGTCAGTTTGGTCCTTCTCTAGAATATATTTCAGTAGTAGGCTTGGCTTTATCATCATGAAATTCTTTAGTTGCTCTTTGTCATGGAAGTATTTTACTTCTCCATTATAGTTGAAAGAGAGTTTTTCAGGGTATAGCAGTCTGGGTTGGAACTTTTTTTCTTACAAACTTGAAGTACTTTGCTCTGTTCTCTTCTTGACTTTATGGTTTGTAAGGAGAATTCTGCCATTATTCTGATGAGTTTTGCTTTAAATGTGATCTGTTCCTTTTCTCCAGTATGTTATTCTTCTGCTGGATTTCTGGGATTTTGACTATTATATGTCTGGGTGTATTTTTAATTGTGTTGATGTTATTTGGAGTTCTGTATGGTTCAGTTACTGAATGCTGGAGTGTTTCCCCATATTTGGGAAGTTTTCTGCTATTACTTCTGCCCATATTCTTTTCATATCATTTGTCTTGACTTCTTTCTCATTGGTGCCTATTGATCTCATGTTGTTCATCTTTGCATCATCTTGTAGATGTTGTATTATTTTGTCCTGCATCCTAGTTGTTCTGAAGAGATCCTTTCTTACTTTTTCACTAGCTGACTGTGTGTTCAAGATCTGAGATGTATCTTCACTTTCATCTAAATGGTATTGCCAGTTTGTGATTGAGATTTTTTGTTTCTGTGTATCTCTTTGAAACTGCTCCATGTGATCTATTTCTTTCCTATACTGCTCATTCAAGGATTCCATCATTTTCTGTTCTCTAATTTTTATCAGTGTCTTCTTTAGAAGCATTTATTAATCCTTTCATTATAGTTAGCCTTTCCTCTTTTACTTCTGAGATTATTTCTGATCTGATTTCCTCTATACCTTTCTGTAGTTGTTTCTTTACTTCACATACTATTAACTAGGAGATTTTAGCTGTATAATTACCACTTTTTTTCTATGCTGGTGTCGCTTGCACTTGATCTGCGTGGGTTCAGATCCTGAGATTGCATTTTTACTCATTCTCTGTGTCATTTTGTACAGTACTATCCTTTGACCTTTAATGTAGAGATTTGATACAATTATGCTCTGAGCATCTATCATAATTCTATGCGAGAAGTAAAGGCAGTTATAGTGTTTTTTCAATTTATTTACAGAACTACTGTTAGGAACAGTAACAATGGATAACGATATTTAGGAGTTGACAAATTTTTGAAACTAATTTGTTTGTATTTTATACAGTAAGAGCAAACATTATGTATGTATAGCTAAGCAGATACTAAATTGAGAATTTGTATTTAATTTAGTTTCCATAAGTTTTGTCTGCTCTCCTTGCTTTGATGTACCTGGGACCTTTCAGGCTGACTTGTCAACCCTGTTACCTGTTGCCCACTTTTCTATCAAGAAAAAAAGAGAGAAGACACTTTCATAGATCTCAATCTAGCAAAGTATCACAGTTTATTGGGACCTGATCTAACAAGTTTGAACTCATCCAGCATGGGTCTTGCTGTTGTACTCAGCTTTTTCCTGCTGCAGACTGTGGAACTTAACTCCACAACTAAGCCGGGCCTGGTCTGGGCCTGGAGAGTCTGGGGAAAGGGAGCAGAAGGTCTCACTCTTGCCAGGCCTGGTTTGGGTCTGGAGGGGAGGTGCCGGCCACGAAATAAAGGTCTCACTCACGTGTTGCCAGAAGGCTTGTTCTGGGTCTTGCTTTATTAGATTGAATTGGTATGTACTGATCAGTTACTTTTGCTTTGTTTCAAATAAGAAGTCTTGAAAAATAAAATAAAAACAAAAAAACAAGACCATATCTTCCATACTCAAATAGCTAAACATCACATTTGAATCCTCTAGATTCTTGTCTTAGTAGTAAAAAAAGTTTTCAAATTGAGCTTTAAGAACTGTCTAATAAACTTTAAAATATTGTAGCTTTCAGAGCATCAGAGGAAAGGGACTGGAGCAAATTATTCAGTTAGGTAAAGATTTGAAGCTCATCTTAGGCTCAATCATTGAAGTCAATTGCATCTAAAATTTTTAAATGTAATTCTTTCTGCAAATTTCAGACCCCAAGTGGTATCTAATACAGTATTATAGATCCAAAGCTTTTCGTTATAGAGGATCTACAGCATTAATAGGCTGACACTGTTTGGATAACCTCAATCAATCATAAGCCTTTTAAAATACCTTTTATCATTTCAGAGTCTAATAAACTAACAGAATTCAATTTTCATGTTACTTGAGTCCTTCAGTCCCTTACCAGAATTCTGACATCCATTAGCTGTTGTCTGAATTAGGTGACTGGGCTGGTAAAGAATAAGCCATAGCAAATTATCTCCTTGAAAATGTCATAAATATCCACAGCTGGAGTTTTTCTTTCTTTTATTTGCATACTGATTGATATGAACTGGTAGCCGTACTTTCTCATTTTGTGAGAAAGGTTTTTGGCAGGTACAGAAAGCAGTGCACTTTGCTAAAAAGCTTTCTTACGATGCAAAGGAAAAAAAAAAAGATAAAGTCCTCAACATATCTGGACTTCAGTAGTTTTCATTTATGTTTTTTTTTCATTTTCCCATGATAATCACTTCAGCCACTTATTTTGACGTCTCTATGTGGCACTTCTATGTGTTTTCACATGCTTCTCTTAGCTGTTAGAAACAGAAATGTTAAAATGACCTCATTCCAAAAATGACTTTATATTAAACTTCACTTGATATAGTACACCATTAACTGCCTTTTATGAAATATAAAAAACATGGAAACTAAAACAAAACTTATTACATGACATATGGACAGGAGAAAGCCCTATACAAAAGCCCTATACAAAGCCAGGCTCAAAATGTTTCACTTATTTATTATTATTTTATAATGATATTTCTTCATACATCCGGTAAAGATCAATGTATGTTTGCTTACATCATAACTGTGCATTCATTTTATTCAGTCTCTCCCAAATTGTGTACAATTATCCACACTGTTTACTATATTAAACACCTATTTATATATTTTATTTTTTCTAAATAAGGAACGAGCACATGCAATCTATTTAAACATGATCAACCACCCACCACTTGTCAAGATACAACTGTATAAAGTGAGTATAATTATTGTTACGCCTCTTCTTCAATCTCCTCTGTCTGTCTGTCTGTCTGTCTGTCTGTCTGTCTGTCTGTCTCTCTCTCTCTCTCTCTCTCTCTCTTTCTCTCTCTGTCTCTCAGAACGATGCTTCTAACACAGTGATCCAGGTCTGCAGGGAGTGTCTCACTCTTTTAACCAAGAAACTTTAGATATAATCAAGCCACAGAAGATTAGTGCTGTCATTCTAGCTTTTCTCTTTAATTGATCCCTCTATACAGAATTCAGCCTCAGGAAGAAGCATGACACAAGCAAAGGCAGAGGAAGTCTGGAAGGTATATCTACAGTGGGAATTAGTGTTTTTCAAAAGTTTCATTGATTATTAGGGATGAGAGAAAATCAAAATAGAACTTTTTAGTGTGCAATGACTAAAGAAAGGAAAATCATGTGCTATAGAGCAAACAGAAATTTCAAAACATTCCACGTGCGAGAGGAGTTCCCCAAGGAACATTATTGCTACTGTGAGCTGAATGGCCAGTGCTCCGATGGATAGGGCTTGTGTCCCCCTGGAGGTTGTGGAGCCAAAAATGTTTTTCTGCCATTTTTTTCCCTCCCAGTTTAGGAGGTGAGTGTTTTGTTATTATTGTTGTTCTTTTCAACACTTTTCTATCATCATACGATACCATTGTCAAAATCCCAAGCCATGGGGTAATTTGGTCCACTTTAAAAAAATAAGTTCAAGCAAATTTATCATTATAAGTCAGTTGCCTTAGTATTTCATTACAGTAACAAATAACTAATATCAGAAAAAAACTGTAAAACTTAAGAATAAATTAGAAGCTATGAAAACTGATCATTAACTTTTTATATTTCTTTATGAAATATGCTCTTTCTTCTGTTAAACTTTAATTTTGTGATAATTCTCTAGCCTCCAAACAAATTATGTAGAATTCTCTTATTGCATAATGCTTGTTTATTCTTTGCAAATTGTCATTCAAAAGCAACTTAAAATAAATCTGAATATTTCTCTAAATACCTGTGTCATCATTATGGATGATGGATTATTTAATTATTCTCACGTACTTCATTTAATTTCATATTAACGTTATATGTATATCTTTATATCATTGCATAAGGATAAAATTCAAGAAGGGACAAGTTTATTATTCATACAGGCTCATATAGACTATCTGTTGTTATAGAATTTACCTATCTTCTACTTAATTAATCCAAAGATTTATAGTCATATTTCTGAACCTTAACCTTTTGTACATTATGTATTTGTCACTTCTTGTGCTTATTTTTACTGACTAGCTTTGTAACATATTTAACTGACATATTAATAAACAGAATGAAATCAACCTTACTTTCAAGATCATCAAAAAATCATACATATCCTATTTTATGTATTGCAGATTCCAAGCCCAACTCTGTGTCCTCTGACACACTGAGTTTTATGCAGCGGGAGAGAGAGAGGAAGAGAAACTATCTTTATTACTTTTTGCTGTCTGCACCATCTTCAGTCTTTTCTCAGTTTTCATACACTTACAGATTAGTAATACGTATCTCTTTGTCTTATTGCACATCATGATCAATTTTCAAGTTTTTGAGACTAAGGGCTTATCATTTCTTTGTAAGAAATAGATCAGTTCTTTCACCTGTAGCAATTACTTACATGATGATTATTGCCAACATTTTGTTTTATAAGTGTGTTCAGAATTTTTGTGGAATTTTAATATCTAGGAACACATAAAACTGGTTCATATCACTTTTATATTTCTGCAAAAGCAAGTATTTATAACCGATATATTGTTCCTATGTAATAAAAAGTCTACCAACAAAGGCCAAAACTTGATGGATTCACCACTGATTTCTCTGTTTCACTTATAACTGAAATTTTTCAGAAAATTTGAAGCCCAATATATTTAACACTGCATCTACCTGAAGAAAACTTTTCTGTATGTTCCAATATTCTTAATTAATCTGTAGTTTCACATGAGTAGGGAGGGAAAAAAATCCAACAATATGACCTTGTTGAAGTTGTTATTTCCATCATGTAATTTATTTATCTGTGTATTGAGAATAATGAAAATATTTGTTTTGTACAGTTGTGATGGAAATTAATTACATAAAACACCAAAAATGTTGCCTGTATATGTCTTAGCAATATAATATGCTCAAGGCTATATTGTGCACTTATGTCAAGACAAGACTAATAATTACTGAGATAATAAAATGTACCCTCACCTCATTGTAATGATTTTTTTCTAAGGCCCTGAGAAAATGTACCTCAGGGTTTGGAAAATAGTGCTAGTATTTTGAGAAAACCTCAGCTCTATTGTTCCTGTAAGAGTCAAGGGTTTTTTGTTTGTTTGTTTTGTTTTGTTTTGTTTCTGAGGGAAGGGTCTACAGAGTGTTCAAGGTCTCATTACTAGGTTGGACTTGTAGTGATCTGCCTGTGTACAGCCTTGCTAGAGCTGGGATCACAAGTGTGGCCACCGCACAGATTCTCAGTGCAATCTCAGTATGTCCTGGGAGGTGAGGCCAGCATGGCAAGCCTGAGGATCCATCCCACCCCCCGCTCACCACTGCGCTTGCTGGCAGGCACTTTGATGCTCTATTTGGTTGGCCCTAACAGTCAAAGTTATATTTTGCCATATCAAATAAAAACTTCTTCAGTAATAGAGGACCTTTTGCTTTAACTTCAACAAACTTACCTTAGTGCCACAATTTGACATTTCACTTTAAAATGTAGCCTCAGAAAAGTGGCCTAAGATTCTGACTTTGACAACATTTCTCACCTCAGATTCTAAAGAAAGGTAATGACAATAGTTTTCGCGGAGGTACTTGAGGAAAAGTTAACAAAATTACTACTGTAAAAATACCAGCAACATACCAAACATGTAAAAATTCACCTAGGGGATGGGGAGATAGATTGGCGGTCTAATCACCTGCCTGGCAAGTGTTCAGTCCCCAGTACCATATGCCATGCTGGTTTCAGAACCCTGGGCACTATGTGCAGGCCACAGAAACCCAGAATGATGGTGCAGGCCTATAATTCCAAGGTTGAGGAGGCTAAGCCAGGAGGATCAGTACAGGTCTGAGCTGCATAGCAGGATCCTATACCAAATAAATGAATGAATGAACTATTGCTTTAAAAAATAGAAATCATACGAAAACGAATGCAAAAAGCATATTAAAACCTGAAGATTTAACCATGTGTCGTGTATCTGTTTTTCAACAGATTGAGATAAAATATTTAATAAATATAAATATAGAATACATTCCAAGGAATTCACAGTTGAGTAAGAAGCTACCAGAAACTAACTACTAAATGTATGAATTGAGTTATGAAACTATTGACGAAAACATAGAGTGAAGTGCAGACCTTCTCAGAGAAGAGAAAGTTCATACAAGTTTCCTGGAGGAAATAATTCTAATTTTGGCCTTTAATAATTACTTGTGTTACCAGAAGTCTTCTGAAGGACAGGAGGCATAATGTATTCTAGTCAAAAGCTTTGGAAAGAGACAAAGCGTGGAGCTACCAGGCTGCTTCAAACTTTGGTTGTCCAGGTTCCCAGAGCGGAGCAAGGCACGCGTGGAGAGGAACGATGAAAGAGGAGACCGGAAGCCGCTGGTGTTCCCTGACGCGATGCCAAGAGTTGTTCAATGTCAGTGCTTAGCTATTTTTCCCAAGCAATTTTTCCTCTCATTGTTTCTAGATATTATCAGCTTCTCTGACCTGTAAATTAGGTTACAAATAGGCCCTCTTATATGTTTGTGACAGCCAAAAATGTCCGCAAGCATGCTCGGATGTCTTCTGAGGAAGAAAAGCCTTCCCCAGGGGAAAACATGCCTGATAAAAGTCATTAGGTCTGCGACTGCTCGTGAAAATATGGTACATGCAATACCTATAAATATACATACTTATATACATACATATATGTGTACATTTACTATCAATAGTGTTTCTGTATTATTTATACTGCATTCATGCACACATCGTCCTATGTATATACATATAACTTGGCTCAGCTCTTCTTCCTACTTCTCGAAATAAGATCTCAAGTTACATGTTACATATACTTGAAAGCGAAGCAGGTAGCACAACTGCAGACACTGGTTTCAGGAGGGCCCATCCTGTTTCATGAATCTGCCACCGTGCTGAGCAATCTAGTAACTCTGCATAGGAAAAAGACAATAGAATTAGCAACGCAGAACACTAAGGTAAGAACAAAAAGAAAGGCTTCATCTCCTGGGAACAGGCAGGGGAAGGGCCTGGGACGTGCACAAGCTCACCAACTGATGCAGTGTAGTTGAAGCACAGTGAAAATTATCTGGTTTTTCCACCTTAGAAATTATTTAATCTTATGTATTTTAATATTAAATTTGCTTTGCAGTAAATATAACTTTGCTCCCAACTTCTCAGGTCTATTTTCATATTTATCTTAGTTGGTTGAGGAACTAGATATATGTGTAGGAATATATAGTCATAGGACCAAGACTCAAATTTAGAGTTGAAAAGTAAGAACTTTTCAAAAAGAAACTGAAGTGCAGATTTAAAGTTTTAAACAAAGCTCACAATGCATGTGTACTGTTTACAACTGACAATACACATTATATGTTAAGATGTCTGAAATGTTTTATTAATTAAAAATGTAAAAAAAAATAAACAAGTATATAGTTCAATGAGACAGATGTTGCTGAGCAGGTGCAAGGCCCTAAATTCAGTCCTTCAGAATTATCACAAAAAGACATGCCACAATTTTGTATTTGGCTTAAAAGGTGATACATTTTATAGCATTCTAGGTGTTTACATAAAGTCAAGGAAGAGAAAGAGGAAAAAGAGAGAGAGAAAGAGAGAGAAAAGAAAAAAAGAAGGAAAGAAAGAAAGAAAGGAAGGAAGGAAGGAAGGAAGGAAGGAAGGAAGGAAGGAAGGGAGGGAGGGAAGCGTTGCTGAGGCTCCCAGGATGACTTGGAGCCATTCCTCCTGCTTCAGCTTCCAGAGCAGCTGCACTCACAGGCGTTTGCCATTGCCACAGCCAAGAGGAAGAAAATTCACACATTATTCATTATTTCAGATTATACAATATTAAACTCCATATTTTAATGATTTGAATAGAAACTTATTAGATTTTATGCTACCAAATGACAGTAATTTATCAACTAACAGATAACACTGTGAGACAGGTCAAATTTGTTGGAGTAAATAAAATGAGACATTTATTTTCACCTTATAGTGCTATGATTTTTTGAATTTAGGGAGATATAACAAGATCAAATGAGGGACAGAGATGTAGTTTCATGGCATGTCTGCCTGGCAAGCACAAAGTCCTAAGTTCAATTGCCAGTAACCAAAAAATTTTAAAAAGGAATTAAATGTTTTCACTGGTGTCTTGTACCTGCTTATATGATTCTTCAGAGAAAATGAGCCAATATAACTGCAAATCAAAACTCAGCATATTTTACACCATCTGCCCCAATTTTCTATGTGTTGCTGTTGAACTTTTTGAAAACAGTAGACTAACTGTACTTTATTCTGAACTTCAATAAACTAGGTCCTCAAGAAATATATATACATATATATTTGCTATGTTTTCTGTTCCCTGTTACATGGAGTCTCTACACTGGAATATTTTGATATGGATATCTTCCAGTTGTTTCACTTATATGAAATGACATAGTTCATTTCATCATTCATTATGGTTTTAGCTGGGTTTTTAAATTTACCATTAATTTTCTGTTCTCAAATATTTGTTGCATAAAGTAATGCCCCAGGAGAGAATATATTGTAAATTTAGATCATGAGATGTCTGAGTCTTTTGTCAATGATGGTGAGGAGAGAGCTTCTCATATATCTTAAGAGAGGAAACTGATACTACCCTGCACATCAGAAATAATTTCCCCTCTAAGGGATTGGCAAATAGCCTGTGAAGCACTCAATGTGGTTTTCTATTGATTGTCCCGTGGCTTGCATAGCAGTAGGTATTTTTGTCTCTGAAACAGTATGATTCTATTGTGCAGAAGTTTAAATGTCTTCTAAACTAAAAAATAAGAAGATGGAAACTTTTTTTATCATAATTAAAAAGACAAAGTAACAATTTTAAATATGAATTAAGATGAAAGATTCTAGTTTAAGTACTTATTAATATGGGTAGTTCTCTCTTATTCAGTGTCTTAGTCATTAAAAACAAAGAATGACAGTTACTTGAGTAATGTTTTATATTATAGTTCCTATATTCAATAATATTTGTCATTTGGACAGGTGGGTATATCAGACATGATATTCTAATATTTTAAGTACTTTAAGCTTCCACAAAACTTTTTTTTTTTTTTTTGTCTTTTTGAGACAGGGTCTCACTATGCAGCTCAGGCTGGCCTTGAGCTCACTTTTGTAGCCCAGGCTGGTCTCGAACTCGCACCGATCCTCCTGCCTCAGCCTCCCAAGTGCTGGGATTATAGGCGTGCGCCACCACGCCCGGCCTCCACAAAACTTTTTGAACATACACTACACTACATATCTTAGTCATCCTATATTTGTGACATTTTAAATCATACTTATCTTTCATAGATTACTTAGAAGTATATTATTAGAGAATAAAGGTAAGAAATGAAAAAAGGGGCAGTTAGGTACTAGAGAAAATGTATTTATTCATTAACTTAGTCAAGATTTTACAAAAAGATAATTTCTATTTAAAAATAGTCTATGTTGAATTGTCAACAATTAGACAAAAAGTTAATAATACTCGTTTCTTTGCATTTTTTCTAAGGAAGAAGCTCACAGGTAAGACTAAGGATAAAACAAGAAAACTGCTTTTGATAAGAAAGAAGGAAAGAAAGAAAGAAGAAAGAAGAAAAAGAAAGAAAGAAAGAAAGAAAGAAAGAAAGAAAGAAAGAAAGAAAGAAAGAAAGAAAGAAAGAAAAAACATTGCAATAACAAAGAATTTAACAGCAGGGTAGGTCTTAGTGGAATAGGAATCTATCTACTATCCATCAAAGAGAAGATACAGATGCATGTTTGAAGTAAAAGAGGAAACAGAAAAGAAATAGAATGTTTATTTTTGTGCACATTTCTACCATTAAAGAAAATGGGTTTTTGAGGCATTCAGAATCCACAGATAATCCAGTACTTGATACTGAGAAACTAAGCCACATGATGACAGGTCACTGGCATACACATCCATATGCTAACACAGTTGCTCCACTTACTTGACGTTGCTTAGGGAAACAACATGGAAAAAGAAAAGCTAGAGACTTTGTTGCCTGCTGGTCTGAGTAAAATTGCTTCTCACTGGAGCCCCAAGTTTGTTAGGACTTGGAGAAGTGACTGGACCGGTACCAACTCAGAATTGGACTCGAGAGGCACTACATAATGCAGACGTCTTCTCTTGCCTTCAAAACACAGCCTTCATCCTCCAGTTGGACCTGTGAGGTCAGACTTCGTGAGTTATTCCATTGTATTAATCAGCCCAAGGAACTTTCTCTATAGTGCTTACATACAGTGGGAAAATGAAGGCTTTTTCACTGTTGAACTTTTTCTTTTTCTTTTCTTACTTCTAGGTTGGTAAATAAAGATAATAAAGATTTTTTTCTTCTTTTTTTTATGAAGATGAGAAGTTCTAAATAGCAATTAAAGAACATTCCCCACTTCAGGTTACAACTAAATTTATTATAATCAAACACTACATTTTTCTCTGCACAGAAAAACAAACAAACAAACAAACAAACAAAAAACTCTTGCATACCATGAAAAAAAAAAAACAAAAAACAGAAATCTTCACTGATGTGCCTGCTAATGCAGAATGAATTTGGATAATGAACATGATGACCCATCCACCAGTGAAGAGCTTCTGGTTAGTGTCAGGGCGAAAGAGTTTCCCTCCTGTTGTGGGGCTAAACAGGATGGCTCAGTGGTCTAAAGCACCTGCTTAGGAAAGCTTGGGCGGCTGCAGGATAGCAGTTCGATCCCCGGAACTACATGCTGCTCCAGCCCTGCCCTCAGGGCAGGTTGAGCCGGCCATAAAAATAAATAAATAAACAAAGTTCTGAAACAAGAAAAAAAATTTAAAAAATTTAAAAAAAATAAACAGCAAGCATTACATTATGTGGTGATGCATGATGTTTAGAGAGACTCCTTGAATTTAGGGGTAGTACACGAAAGATGTGATATCTCAGTTCTTCATTTTATTTTTCCCATTTTTGACATCATCAGCACATTTTTGCACTATATATTGACTAAACACAGTGCACAGAATTGGTACATTTGCAAAATACATTTTATAGGTAAGAAAATTGAAAGTCAGTGAAGTTATAAGAGTTGTAAAAAGGGAAAAACAAACTAGAAAATGGTTTAATTTTTATTTGTTAGTCCACATTTTCAGAACATAATTATTATATCTATCATGGGGAGCTGGTACAGGTACATAACATATCTTCATTCTTTGAATATGCCCTTCTCTTGGTCCTCTTGCCATTTGCCAAACATCTGTCTCTGTTCCTGTCTGTCTTTCATCTCAACTTATGTGCAGACCTTTATTTTCTCTGGAAAAAGAAAGACCTGTTCAGCTCCTACATTCATCAAACTTTGCTGTCAAAGACAAAATTTCCCTGAAGGAAATTAGAGGTACAATATAATATTTTTTTCCCATTCAAACATGAAAATTTTTTTTAATGGAAATGGGGAATTTAGCAATGAGAGTTCTTAGTGAATGTTAGCTCTTTCACTGAGTCCTGAGAAATACTTCAGACAATGAAATTTTATATGGTTTAAAAATATAATGATAATATTTGACATTAAAAGAATGTATTATATTTATATTTTATCGTGCTTACTGAAATGATGGAAATATGTATTTATAGTAGTCAAAATGATACGTAAAAATCATTTTGAGGGGTTGGAATTGACCTCTAAACATAAGTCTATATTAGTAGAGATTAGCATGATTATGGTAGGTAGTGATTATAGCTCAGATCCCACGCTGTCTGGACTGTAACCTTCTCTCAGCATTTCACAGGCTTTTTTTCTCTGTCTCAACACAGTTGTAGAGGCGTTCCGAATGCTCCAAGGTCACTTTCCTGTATAAGTTCACTTAGAATTATTTTCTACATGACCACATGAACTTTGGATAAATTATCCATATTTACCAACCTGAAGTTGTATGCCTCTTCCTGGATTACCGATGAGGCCTTCCTTGTTGGGTGAGTGCTGTATATTTTCTCCTCCTCTATTCCTCTAGCTGCATCATCATAACATTTTCATTACAACTACTTAGACCAGTATTTGGTTTTGTCTTAGAAAATGAATAAAATGAAAAAAAAAAAACAGTGGAAATTTATTTACATAAACCCACATTCTCTTAAATAAAGAATATATAAGTGTTGATACGTAAGTCATGAATACATTGGCTATTTTTTATCTCACTCTCACTGATTTACAAGTGTAAGTATACAAATCATAAAGAGAAAAACTTTAAAATTATTTATCCAGTGAACTTGAGATTCAGCACATAGGTTAGGAATACTTAATTATATTGTGAAATGAATTAATTCATATATATATATATATATATATATATATATATCATATGACAGTTTATATTATGACTCTAGCCATTTATTTTGTCATTGAATTCAATGTCACCTTTTTAAAATGGATATAGGGGCCCGGTGGGATGGCTCAGTGGTCTAAAGTGCCTGCTTTGGAAAGCTTGGACAGCTTCAGGGACCTTGGTTCGATCCCCGGCACCACATGCTGTGCCAGCCCTTTCCTCGGGGTGGGCCGAGCTGGCCATAAAAATGAGTGAATAAACAAACAAAGGTTCTGAAACAAGAAAAAAATAAATTAAAAAAATTTTAAAAAATAATATGGATATAAACTAAAGAATATGAATGAGAATATTTATTCTAATGTTTTAAATAGATATTTAACATACAAACAAAATAAAGGTTTCATTTAAAATTACAAACAGTGAAATATTTCTAGAATGAACTGCAATAACTAATGAATGATTTATCTAGTCTCATAATCTAAATTCAGTGATACTTAGTTTTCTGACATTTGCATTTCAAACTCAATTACTGATCATCATACATATTTTACTAGTTAAACGGTGCATCGTGCCGGCGCCATCCCCTGGGTGCTTTAAACTGGCCACCTAGACCTGAGTGGTGGTGCATGCCTGTAATCCCATTGCTGGGGAGGCTGAAACAAGGGGATGACTATGAACCCAAGATGCATAGTGAGACCTTGTGCAAGATACAAACAAACAAACAAACAGTAAACAGTATACTGAAGCACAGAAGAGATGCAGATTTTTCTCATCACATTGCTGTGAGCCGCAGTGCGCCTGATGCTATCTGGTCATGGATGCAGATCTTCGGTCTTGCCCAAGGAGAGGAAATGTCCTTTCTTGTAAATCTGTAGTACTTTAAAACCAAATCCTTTACCTCATTATTTTTTCCCAAAAGAGGATTAATGTTGGAAATAAAGTTGCCATTCCTTTGACTCATTACTGTCATTAAAATAGAAGTTGCCTTGTAAGCAGTTGAGACTATTTACAGTTTAATGGCAAGAATACTAAACTGAGATTTTTAAAGATCTCATTCAATTCCTCTGCCTATTTGAGTGAACTCTTAATTTGGATAAACTATTTCACCTGAGATGTTCTTATAAGTTCTTCATAAATGTATGGAAATGCTTTAGGTCATCTCAACATCATTTCTGGGCCTAAATTTTGAAATTATATAACCATAACACATATTCCAATATTCAAGCAAAAATTTATATCCATGAATTCACTGATGGCTTTATTGTCCTTTATGTTACATGGATTTCAACAATATTTTTGCAGCCACATATCTTATATAAAAATGTTTAAATTGGAATCTGAATATGGATTAATATAAACACTGAAACTGATATTGCAAAAACAACTTTTATATTATGGCTAACTTAACCTGCCCTGGGGGTAGGGCTGGCGTAGCATGTGGTGCCCAGGATGGATCTGCAGTCCCTGCGGTTGCCTAAGCTTGCCTAAGCAAGCACTTTAGATCGCTGAGCCATCTCGCCGGCCGACAAAAACTTTTAAAATTAGATGTACAATAAAAAAGTCACAGTATTATCACTCAAAATTTCTAAATGAGAAAATTTATTATAAATAATTACCAAATTTTCCATATCATTTTCTGGCTGGGTTATATTTTCCTTAATATTTTTAAAAGTTTTCTCATCATACATTAAAATCTTAAGTAGATGAAGCTTAGGTAGAAATCTTTTATTCCTTGTCCATTTTGTTTCCATTGCTGCAAATGAACCTTACTTTTCAGTATTTTAAAAGCAAATCTGTCCTTCATTGTACTCATTCACTATTATTTTTAATAATGATAATATTAATAATGTTTCTTCATTTTCTGAAAATTAGTTATGCAGTAAAAGACATAAACCAAAATTATTCTAGCCAAAAAGGAACAGATTTGGCTTTATTTTATTAGGAAACAGAAGCAGAGAATGTAAACATTGCTAACCTAAGTAAGTTTATAAACATTCAGTTCACTCATCATAGTGGGCCATCGATGTAGAAAACAATTCAGTGCTGATAACATTCATTTGGAACATGAGACAAACTTACTTTTGGAATTTTATTTACAAGCTGATAAAAAATGCTAAAGAACACATTCTGCAATTTATGATCCTACATTTATCTATATATTTTCCTTCAGGAAAGGTGGATCACAACTGACATGAAACTCTCTTAATTTTGTTCTCTGAAACAAATCCATGCTTCCACAAAGCATTAGTTGTAAATGTAAAACTATTTAATGCCATATGGGTAAACTCTCCTGGATGATAACTTTAAAATATACCAAAAAGTTTAATCTATGTTACACAGAACTATGATAGCATTCATTATTCACAAGTATTGTGGAGTTTCATTTTTATGACATTGTCAATAACACTGGTGGACGTGTTTTATGAATATAACTTGATGGGGTCGTGTCCCGACAGAAGCATACATTCTCTAAAAGAAGAATTCCTCTTTAAGAATTAGTTATCTCTCTGGTGGTAGAAATTATCTGCAGTTCTAAAACCTAGATGCTTCACCCGTTTAAAGAGCAGGCCCAAAGTGCTCAGGAGTTCTATCTTTTATGAAATGGCCGAACTTCTCTGAAAAAATATATGGTGATGGTTCAAGAACAGAGGTGATCAGGTTTCTTTGAAAGATTGCCAACCATGCTCCTTCAAGAGGTTCAATTTTAAAGTCAGTCAGATACTCGTTCTCTACTCTCAGCATGACCTCAGAGACTGGCGGACTGCTTTAAAGTTTTAACTTTGTTAAAGAGGCTTAGAAGTTGAAAATAGCCCAACAGGAGGCCTGGAAGTGGGAGGGCACGTAAAATATTTTCAGGGTTGCACAAACTTTGAAGCCAAATATGAATAGTATTAGTAGTGTAATAAAGATCTAATATCAAAGGCTGTGTGATAAGTAAAAATATAGGTAAACTGGAAAGAATTTGATTACTTTCCAAGTTGGAGCATTTTATTACTCTTCTGTTGCCCACCCACCAATCAGTTCTAATAATCTCAACAGCAAATGCATTGCAATTTTTACAAGGACAGAAATTATCAGCCATGTGGGCCTTAGCTTATGAACTATGCTAAAATGGCACTCAAATATAGCTACACAACTCACAATACTTTTAAATTGTTGTGCTGATAAAATCAGCTTATAAATTAATTCAACCTACACAAATGAGGAAGATTAACTCTGTAAGAATCACAGTATGCACTGTTTTGTAAAATTAGCTGTTTTTCAAAACTAGTTCTCAAAGCTGAACTAACAGCAATTACAAAGTTTTCACTTTAGGAGGTTAAATTGTATTATACAGGGTTTGAAACTACATAGGGATAAATTCAATAGTAGATAATGGTGTTTTAAATTAATAAAGTAAAATACATACATGAAGGTAAAAAGAGACATTTGAAGAATTTAATGGGTATTTATTTTAAAATGTTTAAGAAGTTTAGCCTTATACTGTCAACATCTCTGGTTTTGTAATCTTTAGCTACATAATAAAGCTAAGTCACAACTGATATAAATGTGTTCTATTTTTTATTGGTTTAATTTTAGATCCTCTGTAACTTGACCACATTTATTAGTAAATGATATTAAAACCCCAAGTATTATTCTATAAAAATAGAATATTCAAAGTTTTCATTATCTTCTAGAAAATTCACTGGGAGAATTTAAGTGGTAAGTTCTTATATCTATTATAAATCGATGTTATTGATTTCTGTGAAATTTCAAACTCATAAAATAATCCAGAATTTTGTATAACTCAGGCCAGATATGTGTATCATACAGCAATTATAAAAATATATGTTTTGATCTTCTTGCAAAATGCTAAAATTTCTGAACTAGTTCCATAGTTCATGATATGATTTCAAGAAAAATTTCATTAAATTTATTTTCAATATCATTCTGCATTAAATTTAACTATCAGAGTCAATCATTCTATAATAACTATAGAATACATAGCATATATGCAATAGTTAACTTCATTTAACTACTGATTGTAAATTTTTATGGAAAACTAACTCTAACTATTTTGTACTCATTATGTCTATAAAGTCACAGAAAAGCTGAATTAGCAAGTGTTGAATCACTCTCCCTAGAAAAAAATTCAGGATGAACTTCCAGTAAGCCTTTGGTCATGGCTTTGCCATTAATCAATATAAATGTTGTTTGTTTTTAAGAATACCTTAGTTATTGTAAGCAATTAAGCAACGGTTTTGAAATCAGTACAATTGATTCCTAAATGAAAATTATCTAAGATGTTAATATGTAAGGTACATTAGGTTTTTCTTATAGTTTAGGAATCCTAGACAGTGAAATGGCTTAGGAAAAACAAAACAGTAAAGCATAAAACAAAAATGTAGAGAGTAGACCATGTAAATGATGTGTTTCCATTTTGAGAATTTAAACAAGAGAAAACATAGCCAATCCTTTGCTAGAGCAGGCAGCAATCTCCCAGTGTCTAAATTTTTGCTTGTTTGGGCACAGTCATGTCCATGAATGACTGGAAAAGTGATACAGATAATTTTAGAGGCAAAACTTACTTTCTGAAAGTGAACTTCCAAATACAAAATATACCCTTAAGGAAGATGAACTATACATGCTACACACAATATTGTAACTGCTAAGACAAAGTCAAACAATAGCTGATCCACTCTCAGAAGAAGTTTTACCTTTTCAGTACAAAATAGGGGAAATATTGAAAGTCATGAGTGTGTTGCAATTTATTTTCCTTGCTATCCATAAAAATATGTATTAATTGTTGGCTGTGCATTACTGACTCTCCCATTTGGTGAAGGCACAGCAGAGATCAAATAAAAGGTTGTGGCTCGTGGTGATCACATATACCCTACTCAGTGATGCAAAAGCGCAAATAGTGTAATGGCAAGAATCGCAGCATACAGGACACAATTAGGACACAGAAGAGAGGCATCCATCACAGATTTACAGTCTAATGTGGTGGAGGTCAGATCTCAAAGCTGAAAGTTATGTGACTATAATTTGATAAATAAGATTGATCAGGAGCCATTAAGTACGTGAGAATATCTATCTAGTGAGAGATAAAAAGGAACATAGTTTAACAGTTGATAGTAGAGAGTAAAAAAGTTAATGTGAGGGAAAAATGGATATATAAAAAAGAGACCGTGAAAGACCTAAATTAATGTAAAATATAAACGGAGGCCAGAGCATCTAAAGCATTAAATTTCACTGATACAGTCATCTGTGTTTACTGTGAGCAAGGAAAACATTGAGAATAAAACAAACCTGATGGAAACTAATGTACTTGATTTGACTTCAGCCCTGAGACACTCACAGGATGTGCACAATAACAAAATAAGCCAGGAGAACTTTAGGAAGCTGTTCTGGTGCTTCTAATGAGATGACATGAGGTGTCCTGAGCTATGGCATCAACAGTGAAGACCAAGATCCAGTAATTAATTTAAAAGCTATTTATAAATTGGAGTGAACCAGAGTTGGTGATTAATTGGATGGTGATTGAATAGTTGGTGACTGATTAGTTGGTGATTGATTAGATCATTGGTAGAAACATCCTACCTGTTACTCTCAGGATTGTGCTTGAAGGAAGCAAAGTTACAGCATCTGATAATATCTCCATCTGCACAAATAGATAGAATTGCTTATTGCTAAAAGTAACTCACTTACAGAAAACAGCAGATTCCCAATTATTTCTTACTCTGTGCTGATGCAGCTTAGTGTGCAGGTATCCAGCGATGTGGCCATGGACTCCCACTTGAAATCTAAGGGTCATGAAGAGCTGTTCTGAGCCTGAAGCTTTGGCTACTCCCTCTGTCTTCATTATCAGTCCTTTCTCTTTTATCCTGGATTTGTCTATTGTTTGCAAATATGCATGAACTAGTAACAGACTAATTTGATGGGGCAAACAAGGTAAATTCAAAAACTCTTCTAAGAGTTCTGAAAGGTGGCTAAATAAGAGGGTTAGGAATAATTTCATGGGTGCTGTTGGAGACAACTGAAAATCATTAGGAGAGGGGACATAAGATGGAGAATAAACATAATTTTAAATGAAATAACATGTTGTAGAAACAGTGAATCCTACTGGTGTAGGCATACACAAAAATATAAACCAAACAGAGAGTTGGACATTTAGATATATAGATAAAGATATATCTTTTTATAAGGTAAAATTCTCAATATAGAATATATGTGAATGACTGTGTGTTCATGTGCTACTAGTGTTATTATAATACTTTTCCATGTTATTTAAGACATTCAGTGAAACTTTTGTTCTTTCTTTTCTTTTGATATGGTTTTTATTCATCCATGTGTCATGTCTTTTGTTACAAAATAGGAAAATGAAGTAAGGTAAACTGTTTGATCATTGAGAATCTCATATTATAGCACTGTGTCCAGGTTATATAGATCAGAGTACATTTAAAGTTACCCAGTGCCACTGAGAATTAACCTAATTCTTATCTATTCTCTTCTCTATATCTTTTTTGTCTGTATAATTCATGAAAAAAAATCTTCAAACACACAATTGTGTCTTTCAATGTATCATGTTTTTCTTAGCAAATACATAAAATTCAATAATAATAGGCACACCACAATAATTACAGTGAAAAAGTAAGTCATATTTCTGTCTTCAGCATCCTGAGGAAATTTTACAATGAAGCACCTTATTAGTAAAGTTTCTGCCTTTCAAAATATCAGCACAACTGTAACTAACAAACTTCCATGGTATTTATTTTCACATGATTTAATTTTCAGTACGCAAACATAGTTATCAGTGAAAATAATGCCCCAAATGCTAAAATTAATATGCTTAAATGTAGATTATCTTATTTACCAATTATACTTTGTCATCTGACTCTTCAAACAAGGATACAATATTCCTTGCTGGGTATTCTTTATCTCTATCTGTGAATTCGCAAAAAGAAAGGATTTAAATCTGTATCTAGATAAATGAAGTAAAATTTTGTCATCAGGAAAAAATAAACTCTTTTAAGGTTAATATTCATATATATTTTGGTAGCCAATGGAAGATAAACAGTTTTCATACTACACAATTTGAGACACTAAATTCTTATCTTAATTTAAATGGAAAAAGCACATGGCTGAAGTAACTATACATATAATTTTAGAGTGCATTTCTATTAACTTTAAGGAATAGTTATTTTTTACAATGTCTAAGTTTCTCAATAAATTATTCCATTGATAATATATTTCTGTCTTATTTTCACAAGTTACCGGAGCTATGGAACTTCTTGTCTTTTTGTTTTACTTCACTTGAGCTCTGTAATTTAGGAGTTAATGGACAATTAAACGGTGAAAGGGAAGATGATCAATAGAAGGAAGAGTAAATATACAGATTTTTTTTCATTGAAGAGATATCATACAGTCAATCTAAGCAATAGTTTATCCCTCGTAAGTGCCAAACTTGTTTCATTAATTAGGGCAAAAGTCTCTCCAAGTAAAATAATACAGTATTTTAAAAGACATTTTAAATAGATTTGTTATTTTCTTCTAGTTAAACTAAGATGAAAATAAATAATAAAATAATATTAAAGGAAACATATACTATATATATTTGATTGTACATATGAACTGCATGAGAGACTATTATACACTGTTTGAAAATAATTCAAAGATACTGAAATCTTACAGAAAAGAAAATAGCAGTCAAGGATATAGAACTGAGATAACTGCATCTTAGGGAAGGCAGGCCAATAGATTAATAGTCCCTTAACCACAGATAAAATTCTATTGATTATTGTCATAATTTCTAAATACACTGTTTACAAAGAAAATGTGTAAAATGCTCATTATTTGAAAACTTTATTGCAAGAAACGTAAGTATCTAAGAAACTAAAGCACACAACAAATACAATTTATCTCTCTTATACATGAAGAAAACATATTCTGAACAGCACTTCATCTTCTTACCAGCTGAGAGGTAAAATTTCACACTGCTATTGGAAGACAGATGATGTAAGCACCGCTACTTCAGGAACCAGTTCATCACAATGTCCAATTACACAGGCACTGGGGTTATGCTTTGAGGGCATGCTTATCCAACTTGAGGATGTGAAATCACCTGAATGTGAAATTCAGACTATCCCAGTGACCTTTGCTAGTGAGATAGAAAACCAAGACAAATGATATTCAGGAAGAATATATACATCAGATTTGACTTTGAATGTCAGTTGCATGTAAAACACTTAGGCAACTAATAAAAGGCAAAATTACTGAAAATTATTGTTTATGAACCAGTATCTTAAAAATATCACACAATAAGACAACAAAATAAATAGAAAGCAACATAGTCCATAACAATTTAAAGAAGTTTGGGTTCTGGAGAAGGCTTGGCAGTGTAAAGACCTGCCTGGTAAGCTCAAGGACCCAAGTTGGATCCCTGGTACCACATGCGATGCCAGCCCTGGATCCTCTGGTGCACTTTACAGGCTCTGAAATGGCGTGGTGGTGCATATTTGTAATCCCAGTGCTGGAGTGTCTGAGACAAAAGAATTACTGCGAGTCTGAGCTGCATAGCATGACCTTGTACCAAACAAATAAATAAATAACTTTAAAAAGAAGTTTAAAAAAAAGTTTCAAGGGCAAACCTTGCAGAGATCCATATATGCATTTTTTATTAGACAATGTGTGAAATTCTGTGTTCATTTTGAGTATCCCATTTTGAAATTATTCTTGATATTCCAGACAGAACTAAGGCAGAAAGGGAAAAATCACATGATAATCGCATGTTACGTCATCTTGAGAGAAATAGTCAGTAGGATTTTCATATCATAGAGAGAAACATTGAAAACTGTACACATGAATCACTTTTAAGTGGATGCAAGCTCTGGGGTATGATAAAGGAGCAAGATACGTTTAAATTTAATTAAAATTGCAATAGAATTTTTTAAAAGAGGATTCTGTTTATTCATTAGGGAAAAGGTTTTCTAAAATTTAGTCCTCTGCAGTAATGAAATTGGAAGTTTCCTGAGGTGCCTTTTACCTTTAAATGAATATAGGTAGTAAGAAATTGCCTGGGATGTTGAAAGAGAGATTTTCAATTTCTGAAGGAGATAAAATTCATAGTTTAGTTCCCATTTAAGTCTCAACTCTATTAAATCTTTGGGAATAATTTGTAAGTGATACTTTTCCTATGCAAAAACTCAATGTTTTACACTGTGTTTAGCAAATGTTCAGCACAGACTTTTGCCACAATAATATACTGGTCTGTAAACGAGTAATTTTTGATCAATTCACCTAGTTATGTAAGCAATGAGTACACATCTGCAAGCTAGAACGTTGTTTCAGATTTAATATGTATGGCATTTGTAGCATGCTTCCTATTTAAATTAGGAATAACTATTTCATTGTTGCCTCGGTTACTTTTCTCTCCTTTCTTGGACAAAATACCCCAAACCTTACATTAAAAAAGGAAAGGTTTAGTTAGCTCATAGTTAGTGGAAGTTTCTTTGCCTATTGGACTGGTTCCAAGACTGAGGGCAGCTGCTCATGGTTGCAGAGGGCAAAGGAAGGGGCAGTGACTGGAGCAGCAGAGCCAAGCCTCTCTCCCCTCCTTATATCGCACTGCAGATTACCCATCGCAGGGGAGCAATAGCACTCACGCCTATAATCCAGGCATTGGATTAAGAATTGATCACAAACTCTAGAAACTACCCCATGACTGCATGAGGCTTGGTGGGAGGGGGAGGACACCTAGACACAAACCGTAGCCACTGTGCATATTTTACAAATAAATTATATGCAAAAATATAATTTGGATGTAGCCTTTCAAAATTAACTTTGAGATTTTCTGCCTTCTAAGTAATAATGCAAAAACAGCATTATATTTTTTTCATGCTTTACTTGTAAAGATGTACTAACCTGACCCTGGAGTCTGTGCAGTTCATCCTTTCATTAGTAAGCACAAACTCTTTAACTTACTTGGAATTTTTATGTTTTACACAAAAAAAGTTATAAAAGAAATATGCTTAAGTCATTTACCAAGGCGAAGATAAGGAATATATTTTCTATATTTTCTTTTTTCATTTTCTTTAAAAATCCTTTTTATTTGTTACAATTGCAACATGAAATATTTGTACAGTAGACAGAATATAGCTTTTCTCATTAGATTCAAATACGTCTTTTCTAAAATCCATTGAATATTTTGTTTCATTTTCTTTTCTTTAATGGGTACGCTATTGATATCGTAGGACTTTGTTTACAGAGAAGAGCCCCAAAAAAGGAGAAATAATGAAAATAAAGAGCATGGATGTCATCATGTAGTCAATCTGCAGTGAAAGCACCACAATTTACCTTTTAATTAGTGCTGCTTTGTTTATTTTCTTGACAAAGAATAATCATCCACCCTTAAAAACTGCTTTCCTATTTTTGCCATGTTAAAGGTGGAAGCAATGGGCTTAAATCATGCCCTACACACTGATGTCATTGGCAATAATGAAAATAGCAAGTGTAAAATATGTTAAAAATTTTCAATGTACTGTTGTAAGTTGTGCAAGGATATGAGATCTTTACAGATTTTGATGATTAAAAAAGCTTTTAAAATCTAATTTTAGTTGCATTATACTTCACTAGCATATTTATCATTGCAACCGATCCAATATGATTTATAGTTTTGCTTTCGCTAATTTTTATATGGTTCACTTAACTCATGTGGACTAATTATTCTTTCTTAACATAGCTGCTGCTTCTGTTCACCTTTCTGATAAGTGACAAAACTTGGTAACGCTCTGTATTTTCTAGTAAATCCAATCAGTAAAAGAATGATTAACTTATAATACAGTCTTACAGATATTAGCAGACAAAACTTCGCTGATCCTAGAATTTAAGGTTTGTCATCCATATATGTCATTAGATAGGGCATTGAAAGAACTCATTTTTAAAATGTACATTCTTAGAGCAAAATAATATGGTCACAGTTCCACCTTTTTCATCTCTCAGTAACTTTTGAGTTAACTTTGTTGTACTGTTTATCTTGATTTATGTTCTAAGTACTTCATTTTCAGATCCATAATTTTTACTCTGTTAATATGATGCCAAAAATCTATAACCAAGAGGTAATATTGGAAAAATTATGACATATGTGTCAAATTAACAGAGAATTTTATTAACCTCACTTCCCTAAGAACGGAAAGTTATTTCACAGTATAATTTTACTAAACTAAATAAGACAATTTTACCCATTAGTTATACTTAATACACAGTAAACTGATGCATTAAATTGGTAGGAAGAGAAGCATTAAAAATTGGTGGTAAGGACAGGATAGAAAAGAGACTAAGTGTGCAACTCACTCTGGATCCCTCTGTAGTCACCTGGCCGAGATGCTGCCAGGATCTCCAGAGCCACTCCACTGAGATGCCACCTCTAATCTCCTGTGGACACAGCCTGTGCATGGCCCTGAAGCAACCTGCAACTCATGTCTACTTATCTTCCCTACAAATCTGAAGTTTGTATTAAGTGTACTTAATACAAGTTCAGTCAAGTTTGATGCTCAAGCCTATGTTTTTAAGTACAGAGAATAATACCAGACCTGAAAGTATTTCAGAAAGAGATATGGGGGCATGAATAGCAAGATAATCCCCTAAGCAAAGATTCCTCTTCATGTTCCAAGATATTTTATAAATCTCTCTTGATATCCACAATGTTAGGTAGTTTTCTTCAAATTTATTGTTTGTAATTTAAACAGTTATTATTTATTATTGTCATTTATGCCACAGAAATTAACAGTAAACCAGAAAGTATAAAAAATGAAGAATATACTCCTAGTAGTGTAGAACAACTATTACTGTATCTTCTTATTCTGTTTGTATTTTTGTTGATGTATACACTACATGTACACACATACTCACATACTTATAACTCATTCACATTTTAAAAATCAAGTTCAAATAAAGTGGATTTAATTTTGTCTCTTCACACTTGACATGTTATCAAGAGTAGTAAATTTAAATATCTGATTTTTTCAACATTTAATTCCACAATTGCATTATAATTTACATAATATATTTAATGTTTTACAATTTATTTACATATTTTATTTTATTTTTATTTGTTTAGGTTTTTTTGTCTTTTTGAGTCAGGGTCTCACTATGAAGTTCAGGCTCGCCTTGAGTTCACTTCTGTAGCCCAGGCTGGTCTCAAACTTCCACTGATCCTCCTGCCTCAGCCTCACAAGTGCTGGGATTACAGGTGTGTGCCACCATGCCTGACAATTTACATATTTTATTAATGATTAACATATAAGCTGTTCTTTGTTGGAGTTAGCAATAATAATCTAATAAAAATAAAAAAATATATGTGATTTTACATTGCTTTTATGATATACTTTGACAAGAAGTAATTACGGAAAGTAGAACTTTTGAAGTTTTCAAACATTAAGATTTTTGGTAGAAAAATTAATTTACTGCTGTCATAAAATAGTATTGCTTTAAATTCTCATTCAGTAATAACACTGTAAGGGCCAGTCAAATAGCTCAGCAGATTGAAGTGCCTGCAAACAGGTACAGTAGCCAGGGTTCAATCCCCAGGCCTGCCCTGCTGGCCCCACCTCCAAGGTGCACTGAGATGGCAATTGAGACTAGATGTGGTGGCAGACACCTGAAATACCAGCTCTTGGGAGGCTGTAAACAGGCAGATCACTACAAGTCCGATCTAATCGTGAGACTCTGAACATCCTATAGACTCTTTCTGAAAAAAGAAAGAAAATAATAATAGTAATATTGTAAAGAAAACTATCTTGAGGGAAAAAGTTAAAATTTATTTATTAGTCTGATCATTTGTGAAATTGTTTATTTCTATGTCTTATAGGTAATTAAAAATTATACTGTATATTTGTAATATCATGTTTAAAAAAGTCTGATTCCTTCCCACCCAAACTTGCAATATAAAGTAAGAAACTCTCACAAAGCAAAAGCTAGTCTGAAGTGTAGGTGATTTACTGTATAACCCAGTAGTGAACAGGACAGCATAGGCTAAGAATCACCAGTATATTCAGAGAGAAGGGACATTTAGCTCCAAAGTTAAGCAACTGTCCCTCTGAAAAACAAAATAGGAAAGCATATTCAAGATAGTGAATGTTTTAGTTGCCTTTTTCACATGGCTGAGACAAAATAGCCAATATATAATTTTGAAAGGGAGAAAAGTTTATTTAAGTTAGTTTGTAGAGTTTTGGTCCATAAATAGCTGGGTCCAAAGCAAAGTGGCTTAGAGGAAGAGTATTCCATGGCACAACAGCAAAAGCAACAAGAAAGAGGGACAGACTCTTTCTGTCCCTCTCTTTAATGCAGGCTACCCACCCTAGGGCAGGTGTGGTTCTCACACCCTCATCCTAGCCAGCACTGTACCAAACCAGTCTGTGGAATGAATTACTAATCATGCTCCTTTAATCCCAGTGTCACACTCTAGATTTAGCCACATCTGAAAGAGCCCTATGGCTGCAGGACGTCTTGGGAGGACATCTAGACAAACCACAGTGAGCAACAGAGTGTGAAAGCTTGGCAATCCTGAAGTAAGATTTGTAGATTTTATTTACAGAACTTATTTACTTCTGGAACTTATTTGCTGTATCCCCTTTGAAGAGAACGACCTGTTACAAAAAACTGAAGGAAAAACTAGGAGTAAAGTATCTTAAAGTAAAAAGGTAGGGCCAGGAAGATAGCTCATTAGAATAAGATAGCTCAGCTTGCCTGGCAAGCTCAGGGTCCTGAGTTCAGTCCCTGGTACTGAAAAAAAGGAAAAAGGTAAATAATAATTTAAATTAAGTTTTGAGATCTGCACTATGACAAAGAGGCTCATTGCATGTATTTTTAAAATAGGAAAATGTGGTTATAAGTTTTGCATTGTAGGATGGCGTTTCTCTCTATATGGACCTACAGATAACGAAAATGATTTAAGTACAAAGCAATGGAATACAGTAAAATGGAAAGATATTAATATGTTGAATGATACTTATCTTGGTGAACTTGTTGACAGTTTATATTGGATATTGAGTGGGAGAAAGAAAAGGAAGAGAGATAAGTTGTTTCAAAGTTCAGAACCTAGCACTTTGAAATGCCTTATCTAAATATACTTAATAGGTTGTAATCATTTGAGTCTGGGAAATTTCAGAAAAGAAGAAGAAATGTAGACATGGACACTACAACAAAAACTAAATGAGACCAATGTATGTCTAGAAATTAATAGACAGGAGATACGACCAAAAATATGAAGAATGTTTAAATTTTAAAAAATTATTACCAGCCCAGCATGGTGGTTGGTGCATACCTGTAATCCCAGCACTTGGGGGGCTGAGGCAGGAGGATCAATGTGACTTAGACACTAGCCTGGGCTACAAAAGTAAGCTGAAGGCCAGCCTGAACTGCAGAGTGAGACCCTGTCTCATAAAAACACACAAAAAAATTAAAAAATAAAAAAGTAAAAAATTATTACCATAAAACCAGGCATAGTGGGGAATGCCTGCCATACCACTACCTGAAGCCTGAGGATGGAGGATCTTTGCAAGTTCAAGGCCAGCCTGAAGTACAGAGCATAACAGTGCTTCAAAAATTGCATATTATATAAAACACACACACACACACACACACACTGCCTTTAATTGCTTTCTAAATACTTCCCTTTGCTTCCAGCAGTTGTCCCATCATCCTTGGCCTTCCTGAAGCACTTATGAAAGTCCTATTTCGTGAATGTTTTTACCTGTGCTGCTGTGGTTGACCAGATACCCTGAATCGATTCAAACTGCTTACCGCTGGTGGTCATTCTGACTCTGCAAAGTGCTAGAATTCACATTGTGCCCTGCACAGTCAATAAGGCGGGTGCAAACATAAGATAACATGGGCCTACATCTCCTTTACCACTTGACAGTGCTCATGGACCGCCCTCAACATGTATTTTTATCTCACTTTGCTTAGAAGACTTCTAAGGAGCTCTGGAATATGAAAAGATTGACAAGTATTTTCAAAACAAGGAGTAATTTGAGGAAGATTAATGGTAATGTCTCTTTGATTGTAATATTTTAATTAAAATAGTCTCTTTATATTTCAACCATACTACATATTAGTTGCTGTTTCTCTCTTCATTTTTTCTATAATATCTGGCCATTTTTATACTTTTCTCTCAGAAATTTTAAGCTTTCCTCATTTATATAAGATTTTTCTATATATTAATGTATTAAGGATGCCATATTCTGTCTCTTGTTTAGTTGTGCTTTGATTTTTTTTTATTTTTCTTTTTAAAAAATTTTTTTTTCAAACTTATTTTATTTTTTTCTTGTTTCAGAACTTTTGTTTATTTATTTTTATGGCCGGCTCAGCCTGCCCTGAGCGCAGCATGTGGTGCCAGGGATCAAACCGCGGTCCCTGCAGCCGCCCAAGCTTTCCTAAGCAGGTGCTTTAGACCACTGGGCCATCCTGCCATGCCTTTTTAAAATTAATTTTAATGAGAAAGAAATAGCAATGAGACAGAGGAAAAAAAAGCAATTACACTTAAAAAAATGAGTTAACATTCATCCCAGACGGCCAGCAGACCAAGTCTGAGGTGTAACTTTAATGCTATGTAACATTTGGAAAGCAGAAGGATTTAAGCAACCCTAATAATTATTGATTTTTGACAAATTTCTGAGCAACTTTGCTATTTCTGTAACCTTAGGTTTATTTGAACATGAAAATGTGTTATTCTGCTTGCTTTTATTGCATTGTATTACACATGCATTTTCTCTTAGAATGATTTGGATTTTAATTATGTAAATATTAGGGCATAGAGAGAAATTAGGATTTGAAAACTCTTGCTTTAAATAGTGTACATAGTCAGGTTTGAGATGACACAGTCTATAAATATTGCAGACAATTTCTATGATCTTTAGATTAACAACTGTTGGGCATATTTTTATTTTGTTCTAATCCTACTGCTTTAATGAAGTCTTACTAATACACTAATTACTATTTATAGTATTACTACTTATAGTGTTTATTATTTATAGTATCAGCTTGCTTATTTACATCAGAAAATATTTCTCTCTCTTTTTTTTTTCTTTATGGTACTGGGAATCAAACTCAGGACCTTATTCTTGCCAGGCAGGTGCAGTGTCACTGAGCTGTATCCCTGATCTAAGAAATTATTTCAATGGCAAGTAGAATTTCCTTACTTTCATTATGCCTGCCTCTTACACTATAATGCAAATTGCACACAGGAGGGAGATCTTACATTTTGTTTTTGAGCATTTCATTCTGGTCTAAAGTAGCATTTATTGGTAGAATTAATAGATGCATTTTCAATATTTCTTTGAATGAATAAGTAAATAAATGTTCTCATCTTCATGATTTTATGTATATTTTTACATCTTATTAAACTGGCACAGCTAGAAGAAAAATGCATTAACTATTGACTTTACAATCTACTATACACATGTGATTCCTTATTCAAACATAATTTTAAAGATTATTTGGATACTGAAATTTATAAAACTAAGTGTACTTTTTAATATAATTTTTTTCTGAGTGAAAAGTAAAACAATGAGCTATGGAAAACAGAATCATAGTATCAACACAGGAAAATCTTAATAGGTCCCTTAACTAGTCATATATTTAAATGATTCAGATTGGTAGGATTGAGTTACTTTTCATTTGATGATTTTCCTGTCTTTAGGTACATATAATTATTTCAAAAATATATATGATAAGAACAAAATATAAATGAAATGATGGTACTTTGAGAGTCATTTTAATTATGAAATTATTGTGCAAATTTTTTGTCCAATAATTAGTATGTTTCCTTTAGTTGCATATTTTTTAAAATAGGGCAAATAGTATATTACTCATTTTCCAGTATGTAATTGTAGAAGCTGCAATGGAACGTGGCATGCCTAAATCCAATTGTCAAGACTTATCCAGGAGCAGGTCTTTTAAGCAGTCAGAGTAGGCAGCTGAAGATGTCATATGATTTGAAAGAATCGGGAAATTATTTTTACTTAAAGTATCTCCTTCATTATCCCCTTCTGTGTCTGAAATTTTACCTTTAGAAACCTCTCGAGTCTCAGCTTTCACTTAGTGCTTCATGGCGTGAATCCTCAATCTTTCACAAATTCCCTTTGAGCACATTGGAGGCAGAAGTTGTATACTGCCTCTTAGAATGGCCCAAAGAACGGTTTCCTGATGTCAGCAAATTCTTGATCCTCTCAGTCTGTTGGTCATATGAGTCAGGGTCATGATTTTAGCTTCCCATATTAGTCAGATAAGTCACTCTCACGTTATGGCCAGAGACCACTTATTATTCCATAAGAGGAAGTAGCTGGCCAGAACCAGGCTGGAGGAAAGGTTCTGCATAATCTTCAGATATTAAATGTGAAATTATATACAACTAATGCTTTATCCTAGTAAGGAAATTAGGACGAAAAATATTGCAATTCGCTCAAATTAACAAACACGAACAGTTCTAGCACAGAAATTGCAACCACACTCTCCTAGCAGCTTGTCTTCTTTTTGTACTGTGCAACTGAGTCTTACCTAGATTAGAAAAGGAAAATAAAATAAAATAAGATTTGTTCATAGTTATTCTCTGATCTAGTATTATTGTTTGTGTTAGTGCTTTGTTGTTGCGATGTTGATAAAACTGATTGCTTTTTATGTGGTATATATGAGAACATAAATGAAAGGAGATAAAAATCTCAGTTTATCAGTTAAATGCTTCTTGTCTTATTTTCAGTTTTAATTTGTAAGTAATAACTATTAAATATTCAAACTTTAGTATTGACTATACTTCTTTTCTTTATTTCACAATTGACTTACGATTCTTACTATACACTGTCTTTATTGTTCATTTCGAACATCACTTACCAGTGTTATGCTTTCAGAGGCCACATGTCTTCTGTTTTCACTAACTTTTACTTATAGCAGGGATTTCATTTCCAGCAAGAGCTTGGCTCATTTTCAGTGTCGAGTAAAATTTCCTGAATGAAAGGATAAAAGGTGAGGCAAGGTAAGAAAAACTTTCCTTATATAAAAATATTAACAGTAACATCACCATCACTAGCATTTCATTTATATTGTAATAAATTAGACATAGCATGCCTGATAAGTGAGGTGCTTTATACATCTGGAGACACATGAATCCAGGGAAGCTTTTAGAACACAATACTTTGCGAATAGCAAGCAACATCACTCTGTGGTCAGTTACTTTACAGTCTAGACATCTTTCTTAAATCAGGGCTATCTCACAGCTTCTCAAGTTGCAGTACAAATGAGTAAAGGTTGATAGGATTTACTTCTACATTTCCTTCACTTTTGCATTTCAAAATTCCCTAATGAATAAAAATGAAAACAAAGAGATTGACTTCAGTCAATTTTCATGTATTATTCAGGTCTTGTCTATGTATAACCAGTATCTAGATATTCTTTAATTAGCTTGCTTGGGCAGAAAAGGTCCAGTATAAAATGTAAAAAAAAAAAAAAAAAAGGATCCAGAGAACAATTCGGAGTAACATAGCGTGTCTGGCAAAAGGTACAGTTACATGATATTATTTCAGTTTTAGAAAATATGTAAAAATTTTTATGATAAAGTACAAATTTTTTAGCAACCCAGTTGTGACACAAACATAATTAAAATGTTCTCTCCTTAACTCTTTTAAATAAGAATTTAAATCATATGCTATGATTTTTGCTTTTGCATGTGTTCTGTAAGATCACATCAATAATTTTGCCCATGTTTGATGAAAAATGTTTCTATGTATTATAATGCTATATAACCACAGTACTCATATTTCAAATGAAATAGAGACTGAGGAGAGAGAGAGAGAGAGAGAGAGAGAGAGAGAGAGAGAGAGAGAGAGAGAGAGAGAGAACTTTTAGCAAAACTGAATCGGTGTCTCTATTTATTTATTTATTTTTGTCTTTTTGAGACAGGGTCTTGCTATGCAGTTCAGACCGGTCTTGAGCTCACTTTTGTAGCCTAGGCTGGTCTCAAACTCTCATTGCTCCTCCTAGCTCAGCCTCCCAAGGGCTGGGATTACAGGCATAAACTACCATGTCTGGCTGTGTCTTCTTAATTTTTGAAATTGTTTAATATTGTGACTTGACTTTAACCAACATAAAACATTTCTAATACATTGAGTCTAGATGTTACTTCAACCTTCTCATGATTATAAAGAATGTGTTTTAAAATGTAATTTTATTAAATATGTATTAACAGGGCCCGGCGGGATGGCGCAGTGGTCTAAAGCGCCTGCTTGGGGAAGCTTGGGCGGCTTCAGGGACCACGGTTCGATCCCCAGCACCACATGCTGCGCCAGCCCTGCCCTCGGGGCGGGCTGAGCCGGCCATAAAAAATGAGTGAATAAACAAAGGTTCTGAAACAAGAAAAAAAATAATAAAGAAAACTTAAAAAAAATATGTATTAACAAAATCTTGTAAATTAGAATAGTTGAGGTATTTCAGTAGGTAATATATACTTGCATTTTATTATGAAATAGAAATTTAAGTCAAAAAACATAAAGAGAAATCTCTACTTTATACTTTTCGTCTTAAGGTACATAATCTTAACGGTAATAAGGAAAAAGATTCTGAATGTAAGAAAGAGGAAACAATAGTAAGTATTTAATTTTAGGAGATATAAAAAGATAAAGATTCACACATCTGTTATTCCAGTGTTCTGGGAGGCTACAGGAGGAGGAGGAGAATCACAAGTTCAAGCCATGTAAGTAATTTTGTGAAAATTTGTTTCAAAATAAAAATGAATTAGAGTTTAGGAATGTAGCTCAAGGTAAAGAGCCTAGTCTCAATTCCCAGTATGGAGAATAAAATGAGAAAGTAGCAGCAGAGAGAAAAGAGAGTTCAGGTAATTAGCTGAAAGCATAAGGCCATGTATTGTGATGTCATTCACACCACAATGTGAAATAACTGACTTTACAGTTAGCTGTAAGTATTGCAGATTAAAACACAGACAGTATTAATATTTAAAATACTCACATTTAAACAGTAAATGATGATTAAAATATTATAAATAATAAAAATATATTTTCTTTCTTTTCTCTCCTGATTTCCCTTATCCTATCTTCCCCTTTTCACCATCAGACATCCAAATAATACTAACTGCATACAAGTTACACAACAATGTTCTACATCAAAAGCATGTACAGTGCTTTGTAGAACTGTTGTCATTGTCAGCCGTCTGGATGAGTAACAGCTATTGCTTGACCAATTTGCTCACTGTGAAAGCCTGAACAAATGTTGTCTCTTTAGATGACTCTCCTTAGACACACTATACAACATCAATCCCTTTCCTCTGTAGACCCATAATCTCCTTGAACAGAAAATTTGGGAAACCACTGAGTGATAGGATGTTACAGTACAGGTTCTCTTTTATCCTTTGTCTTGACTGATCTTGAAGTGCTAGGGCCCAAATATTGACTACCTTTGCAGCCCTTCCATTTCTCTAATTTTTGCTCTGTAAACTTATGTTCTTAACCCTCCAGAAGAGAAGCACCGTGATGGTATTACTGTATAACATAGGTACTTGAGCTTAACATCACTGTCTTTCTGAATATTAAACATATTAGACTTATCAAGGTAAATACTGAGGGGATTTGGCTGACCTTGGGAGATACAAAAGTTGCATGTTCTATTATACAGGTCTTGCTTTAACTTGTCCTTAACCAACTAGCAAGAAAGTTTAACTATGAGGCATAAAAAGTAAAGCTAGATTAGTGTGTTGAGCTGTAAAAGGCTTCAATCAACAGCTTCCATCATTGCCAGTTCTGCCAATCACCCTGGCAGGATTATGGGATTTTGGACTATATATAGAACTACTTTCTCTTAATTTAATGAGAAGAAATTTTTGTATCAATAATGATTACAAAAATTATCATGCCTGCATCCTGTGCTGTAAATAACTACTATGAGGACAACAATATGCATTGTATAAATTATTGGAAATGTACTACTAACATGTTTTGAAACTGTAGCATTATTTATTAAAAGTAATAAAAAATAAGATAAAAAAAGGTTCTACTTCATACCAAAAATGGAGGAAAGTGCCTGATCTCAGGTAATTTATGGTAGCCCTTTCCTAGCACCAGTTAGGGACAGAGAGAGAGCTTGTTCCCATAAGGAGCTCACCCATGCCTTTCTATACCCATGTCTTTTTCCCCTTCTTGGCCATGGGCACCAATACATTTCAAGCTCATTGTAAGTTTTATTTGTGTTCCACCCCCAAGACACTGATCCACTAGACCCACCAACCACCAGCCAAACTGATTCCAGGTAAGGACAACCACCAGTGGAGAGAAGAAAGCCCAGAGGAGAGGACAGCTACATGGGAAAAGATAAACCCTGGCCCACAGTACTCACCCTAGGAAACAGTCGCAGAGAAAACTGTGATAGCTAAATTCCAAAATTGACTTCTTGGAAAGAAATTGCACATTTAATTTGAGGAATTGTTTTTGTTGACTCAATTATGTTTTTTTTTTTCTTTTTTTCTGTCTTCTTTTTTCTCTGCAATTTTCCTTCATTTATTTTTTAGAGCTTGATGCTTAGTTTCTCTGCTCTCTCTCTTTTATCTTTTTTCACTTTAACATTTTTTGGTTCTTACTTTTCTTTTTCCCTTATTTTTTTCTTTTTCTTATTATTCCTATTTCTGCTATGTAATACTACTAATTTTCTTTTTTTCTTCTATAGTATCTGTATCTCAATCTTCTGTCCTCTTTCTCACTTTCCATTGAGTAATAGTTCATCCTTTACTTTTTATTCTCTTATTTCTCACTCCACCATCTTTACTAGTACAAACATCATGCTTTACAAATCATTATCTAATTGTATGCTATTAATGGTGAACATTGTTTCCCTGTTAGTGGAGATAAAGTGTTTCTATGTACTACATATGTACAGAAGGCCAACCTTTGGTGTTTCTTAATGCATATAACATCTTATAGACCTATTTCTTAAGCTTTTCTCTGCGTGCAATATCTAGACTGCCTTGTATAAGAACAATATGCTCAAACAGACACCTGAACAGTGGATAAATATAGGGCAGCATCTTTATGCAGATAAATGGAAGTTGGTGACTCTGGGACAGAGACCAAACTTATAGTTACCAAACCCAAAGGGCATCAGTTAGCTAAAGGTCCCTTTACTATAGTGAACTAAAAAGTTCTCCTGTGGGTGGGAACCTGAATGCCAGCAGGAACATCCATTCTATTTCAATCCAAATGTAATCAGAAGATATAGTTACTATGTATCTGTTAAGGGAAGCAATTAGCAGGAGAAGATAACAATCAACATATATGCACTGAACAAAGGCACACACAAATTCATAAAACATGTACTACTAGCCAAAAGGATCAAACAAACATAATTTTAATGTTCCAATATTCAGTTATATTGAATACACTTCAATATTATATTGATATCCAATTGTCAGTATGCCACTGTCACAAAGAGATAACTTTGTTGTCAGCTAGATAAAAGTTAACAAAATGATACAAAGTTACAAAAAAAAAAACCCTTTGAACATATTAACAACATCTGCAAACATCCAATAACAACAGAATACACATTATTTTAGCAGCACATAAAATTTCCTCCAAAATAGACCACTTATTAGCCAACAAGGCCTGTTTAAGTAAATCCAAAGAAATCAAAATTATTCTTTGCACAATCCCAGAGCGTAGCACAATGAAACTAGTACTCAACAGAAAATGAAACCACAGGAATTATGCAGTGCACAATTGTATAATTATGGGCAGCATAGCCATGAACTACAAGCTCTCAGCAGGATGCTTTGAATCTCCACCATGCAGACATTAGTACTCTCCTATATCTTATTCTAGCAAGTGTTGACTAACACATTTTATCTATTTATTATTATGTTGCTTATAGTCTCCGTTTTTTCTCCAATATTCTTATATTGTTTAATGTCTCCCTTGACATTACCAAGGACCCATGGTAGTGTCTCCTACAAATCTGTATGACAACCCTGCACTGGGAAGGACTGAGGGCCTGGGGTGGAAGGTAAACTATCTGTAGTGTCAGGGTGAAGGATCTGTAGCAGATAACTAAGGGATTTGCACTGGAGCCAGGAAGCAGTGCTCAAGGCAAAGACCATAGCTGTCCTGAAGAGAACAGCAGCCATCCCTAGTGACAACAAGGACTCAAGCTCCCCTGAGGGTGCAAATAAAAGAGACTTAGTCAGGAAAATGAGCCTTAACAAAGCTTCTCTTTAGAAATCATGCACCTACAATATTTGAATAGCAATGGAACACCCGTTTGTGATGAAAGAAAACAAAAAAGAAGGGTATAAGTGAAGGACCATTTTATGCTGAAAAAATAGGATAAACATATAGCTGTTTTCTCTTAGTTAAATGAGAAGAAATAATTGTACTAATGTGTTCAGACAAGATATCATGTCTGCATCTTGTTCTCTGAATAATGACTATGAAGACAACAATATGCAGTGTATTAATTATTGTAACTGTCCTACTAACCTACTTTAAAACTGTCTGATTGCTATTACCTTCTCATTAAAATTTATCAAAGAAAAAATAGAAGTAATTAGCATGCAATCTTTCCCACTTGTTCTCCTTTTATGGCATTTTGGCAACAACTCTGGTGGTTTACATACCTAGAGCACTGCTGCCTCACTTCAGCTCCGTGTTCCCACTCAAGGTGATCATTAGCTAATCCACCACACAAAACCTTATCCAATTATACCACCTTTCCCCTCTAAAAAAGAAAGAGATGACTCAAAATAATACAAGAGTAGATGAAAAATTAGAAAGAAATTTAAACACACACAACTTAAGCCCAGAAAATTGTTAGAAATTGTTTTGCAAACCTGTGTACCAATGAATTGGAGACATTGAAAGAAATGCAAAGACTCTTAGAAGCATAAGAATTATCAAATCTGAACCAAAGACAAAAAAAATCTCTGAAAAATTCAATAATAGAAAATGAAATTGAATCAGTAATGGCAAAAATAAAACAATGAACTAAGAAAAGTTATGTCCAGATGGTTTCATTTTGGAAAAGATTTAAGTCCAATATACTTCCAAAGTTTTAATGAAATTGAAAGAGAAGGAGTACTCCCAGAGTCATTCCTGGAATCTACCATTTATTCTAATTCACAAGCCAGGAAAAGTTCTAACCAAAAAGAGAACTAGAGGGAACTCTCTTAAATGAACTGAAACATAAAATTCTTAATAAGAAATGAACCACAATATAAGAACAAAACCTCCCCAAGATCATAAATCATGACCAAGAAAACTTTGTTTCAGGGATGTAAGAATGGTTCATTATAAGCAACCAATAATTATAATAACTTGCAGAAATAGAAATAAGAAAAGTCATATGATCATCTCAATAAATACAGTAAGGACCTTCAACGAAACTTCAACATTGATTTACGATAAAACTCTGAAGAAAATGTGTATAGAAAGATTTTATCTTATTCAAATTAAAACCATTTATGACAAATCTTTCTCCAACACTACATTAAATCAGTGTCAAGGGTATCCACTATCACCACTCCTTTTCAATGTACTACTTAAAAACTGGTAAGAACAATCGGACAAGACAGAGAAGTAAAAGGGATATTGCACAGGTAAGAAAAAAGTCAAAGTATTGCAGGAGGCTTGATGCTCTACATAGTAGATCCAAACTCCCACCAAGAGATGCCTAGAAATAATAACCAAATGTAGCAATATAACATCAACACAGAAAAATTGATTGTATTCCAGTGCATCAAAAACGATACCAATGATAAGAGAAATCATTAGGAGAAAACTATACCCTAAAGAGTAGCGTTATAAAACATTAAATACTTCAGAATTAATTTCTTTTTGTCTTTTTTTTTTTTTTTTCAGAACTGTGGATTGAACTCTGGCCTTTGCACTTGATAGGCCAAGTGCTTATTCTACTGAGCAATCTCCCCAGCCCTAGAATTAATTTCATTCAGGAAGTCAAAGGCCACTACCCAAAAAATAATAGTGCTCTATAAAAGCATATGAAAGAAGACACTTGCAAATGGAATGGCATTGCTTGTCCCTGGATAGATAAGAGTCAGTATAGTCATAATATGACCACATTTCTAAAATCGATGAACGACTTAATTCAGTCCCAATCAAAACGTTGCCTCAACTAGAGAAAACAATCCTAAAAATACCTCAGAGAACTAGAGAAAGCAATTCTAAATTTCACATATTACCAGAAAAGACCTAGAACAGCAGTAGTATTCCTGGATAACAAGGAAATCACTAATGTGAAGTTTTATTACAAAGCAACAGGGACAGACTCTGATGCTTACGAGGTTGAAGAAACAGATATAAAACATTGAACAAGTGTTCAATTATCATTTAATAAATTGATTGGTTCATACCTTTGTGTGCATGACAGTAACACTAGATTAGATTTTTAGATAAGAATGAAACTTTCCTCCTTCATGACAACACAATGTAAAAAATAATGATTAATTTGTTAAGCATTCAAAATTAAGTATAGAATACACATAAATAACTACAGACACGATACACACGATGTGAGGACAGCTATGTTTGGTCTCAGGTTTTTGTCTCTTGTGATATGTTACCAATTTTGAATTTTTCTTCAATTTACAAATTTTACTTTATTTTTATCTTTATCAGTACATGTTTGCTGTATTAATCCGATTCACTGAGGTAATTTACAAGTTTTTAAAAACTTAAAAAAACAAAGTAACAGTGACAAGTCAGTGTGATGCTAGCACAGACATGCAGACTGGTGGCAGAGAATAAATGATATGGAAACAACCCCAGTCCATGTGGATACTTGTTCTTTGGAAAAAGGAGGCCAAAAAAATAAATTTTAGGAAGGAAAAAATAATTTGTCTAATAAACAACACAGGACAAATGCCCATTTACATGCAGAAGATGGAATCTTGACTAATATCTTGATGCCATGTAATAAACTAAAGTAAAAATGGATCAAAGTTCTAAATGATAAAACAGAACCTTCTGGAATGCTAAATATGTGAAACTCTTGAAGACATAAGTGAATCCAAGGACAGAACCCAAAGGGCGAAAGATACAGTACCAAGAATCAATAAATGGTGTCAAATTAAATGAGATCCTTCGACTTGGCAAAGAAAACAACCATCAGAGTCAAGAGACAAACTACAAAATTGGATCTTTTTTGTGATGCAGCCTGCAGACAGAAGAGGGGCCGGGATTTCTTTCAGGGGGAGAATGCTTTCCTAGCAAGATGCAAGCTCTGGGTTCAGTCCTCGGCACCAAAAACAAAGGAAAATACCTCCTCTAAAAAGCAACTCAGCCAAAATAATGTAGTGCATTTAAAAAAAAAAAAAAAAGACCAAAAGCAAACAAGGCAACCTCAGACAGAAGAGTTTATCTAAAACATATAGACCCTGCCTAGTAAGAGACTCAGTCAAAGAAGGGCTACCAAAGAAGAAATGCAACTGGACAATAAATACGTTAAGAACTGTTTTATCGCTTGGCCTTATGGAGATGCAGACTAAAACATCGATTCAATCTCGATCTAGAAGAATGGCATGAATTAACAATAAATTCTGGAGATGCTACTAGAAAGAGAAAACATTGTCATGAGGAATATAAATTGATTATATTCAATTCTTAAATGAATATAACAATTGAATATGAAATGATCATGTTAAATCACTGTTAAAGTGATTATGGAGCTACCACAAAAATCTGAAACATAAATTCCACTAGACTCAGCTGGTTTCCTTCCCGGTATCTTCCTGTAGGACTTAACAGGCAACGCATCACAACGGCATGCATCCCCATCTGTATTGGCACACAATTCATAATGGCCTGCATGTCCATGGGCAGGTGAATGCATAAAGAAAATGTGGTATATATGCAAAATGGCCATAAAGAAGGAATATGAAGGGCTGCCAGGATAGCTCAGTGGGCTAAGCCCTACTTAGGCAAGTGCCAGTGTGGGGGTTCCATCCCCAGTACTTCATGCTGTGCCAGTAATCCTAGTACTGGGGGGTGGGAGCTGAATCTGGAGGATCAGTCCGAGTCTGAGCTTCATAGTGAAGGCCTGTACCAAATAAATAAAAGATAAATAAATAAAATTAACATAAGTCATTTGTAGGAAAATAATTGTACCTTGAGACCATCATAATAAGTGAAATGAACAAAACACATAAGCTTTGCTACAACATGATTTCTACTACATGAGAAACCCAAACCAGAAATAAAGAAGAAAACAAAAGAATAATCATAGAAGCGCAGAGATAGATTTTATTCAAATGGTGAGGAAATGAAAAAATGAAGGGAGAGGAAGGAAAAGGAGGGAAAGTGGATTAAAAATTAATTCAATGTGCTATGTACACGTTCCAACCAACTGACAAAAATGTAATTATTTGTTAGCATGTAGTAATAAAGAATAAAGTTTTTTTTTAAGTTTGTCATGTAGAATGCCGTAATTTGAACATCTCATTCCTGTCTGATTAAATCCAGTAAACTGCCTGTTCTAGAGAGGTGGCTAAGATAGATATTCTTACTCTTTTGTCTAAATGCCAGTTTTTATAATATTTGGTACACTGACATTGTTCAAAGTAATTTAAGTGAGCTTATATATTAGTAATGGAAATTGTAAGTCATAGACAATTAGGAGACAAAATGAAAGGGTATGACTATTATACATCACCTAGAGTCAAAATCTCAAGTATTTATAAAGATCAAGAAACAATTTTACCTTGAAACACATGAAATTACTCTGGTATTTCATGTGGTATAGCGGTGCACACCTATAATCCCAGCATTTGGGAGGCTGAGGCAGGAGGATTGCTATGTGTTCAAGAACTAGTGGCCTCTGTATCAAGTACAAATTGATTGAGATGACATATTTTGTCTTCTTTGACTATAGAGTCAATAAATGCAATAATTGGTCCAACTAATTCATTTTTACATTTTTTACAGTGCCTAGTACAAATAAGATACTCTTCTCTTTTATAAATACATGATTTCCAAAGTCTAAAAATTCTAAGACCTCATTAAAACTCAAATATTATGTGTCTATCTTGTTCCAGAGCTCAACTTTACTTTTAGCACATAGCGTATAGTGCAAAAAGCCCTTGGAAAATGTTCTAACAATCCCTTATTTGTCTTACATATCACTTATTACATTATTGCATTTGCTAATATTTAAGAAATTTCTGTTATTTCACTTTTTCTGTGAATTATAATGTCAATCAGAACAAAAACAAAAAACTGTTTAGTTACTTTCTCCTGCTAAAAATAATTGCCTGAAAAGTATTAACAACCCATTAATCATAAAGTTATTTCAAGAATTCTCTGCTTGAGGCCACTATAAATTGCTATAAACTATAAAGAGTTTTATGTAATGCTATGGCGTTAGAAGAGGGAATTGGTGTGCTTAATATATTACACTTACTTTCCAATCTAAAACTCATAAAGATCACCAATCTACAATAAAGTCAGTGCCACTAATACTAATTTATCTATTTGACTAAAATCCCTTTAAAATTTCACTGTAAGTCACATTGTTTAAGAAGTTGTTTGTTATTAAAGGTGGATGCACTCATTTTACTTCATTTAGCAAGAAATCATACAGCGAAAGGTATAATTAAAACATTTAATTAGTTTTTAATAAAGCTTTAAATCCATTGTCCTTTTGGACTTGAATTTTATTACCTTTCCATGACTAAAACTATGAATAACAAGATAACCTTTGGAAAAAGAAAAAAGAAATGTCACATTTATTGCCAATAAGACATACAAACATGGCAGGTTTTTTATTAGTTACATTCAAAAAAGGAGTGACAAAGGTGTCTTGTCAGTGAATGACAATTGTTGAATTTCTAGAATTGTGTTGGAATTTCATCACCCCTATGAAAAACTGAGGACAGAGCATCCCATCTTTTCCCTCCTGAATTTTTCATCACAAGCTATTTATTTAGCAGAGTCCATGTATACCCAGTTTACTCGAGTCCCCAGTACCTCTCAAATTAAAATCTTCTCAGGTAAGCATCTCACACAATTATTATTTCCATTTACTTGGGATCCAAATTATTTATCTCAAATTCTAAACTCAACATTCTATTTTCTAACTTATCACTTGTCATTAAGGAAAGCAATCTGATACATTAACGTAGTATTCATTTTATTCTTTGAATTTATGTTTTCATTTTAAAGGTGTGTATGTAGAATACTTCAAATGAAACTTCTTAGTTTTCAAAAGTGCAGTACACACCAAACAATAATTAGAACTTGAGCAATAGATCTTCTGAATGTGGTCTTCCTACTTAATTGATATTTTATGTCCTTTATGACTTTTGGCCTCCACCTTCTTGGCATCATTGGACTCTCTTTTCTTTTATAGATTCCATGTATTAGTGAGGTCATGCAGTGTTTGTTCTCCTGGGCTGGGCATGTTTTGCTTAGCATGGTGTCCTACATGTTCATTCATACTAAAGCACCACAAAAATGATAAACATAAGACATAATGCATATTAACTAGCTGCATTAGGCCACTCCATTGTATATACGGGTTTTGAAAATTCATATCATATATAACTAATGATTTTACTATACATGATTTGATACGTGACAAAAATTAAATCAAATTAAAGTTGATATAAATTAAAAATTAGATGTTCAGAAATGGGACTATTTTAGATTCATTTTTCAACATTAATGAATAAATGGGCCTTTGTTGTAGACAGCGCAGCTTTAGGAGCGACTTTGTACGCGTGTTCAAGTATGAGCTTTAGTTGCTTATCTTTGTTCATGTGATGAATTACTTAAGTTATCGGAAAAAAATACCATTCAGTATTTCCTCCAATTAATTACTGTTGTGCTCAAATATAATCTTTAGAATTAAATAAATCTATAATACTCTTAAAATGAATTTTTACTTTTTTACTTATATCTTGTCATTTGAGCAACTACTTTGAAGATAACAACAAATATTATACTAATGATTGTTAATCTCTTCATATCTTGTGTGGAAATTCTGTGTCATTGTTTTGATGAGTTTTTTCTCTTCAAGGAAAAAGGAATTGTGCTTTTAAAGTTACTAATGTATGATCTTATTAAACACGTACCTGATGTTGATAATACCAAGACTTCTGAATATTTCTGTGAGCATGTGAAGCTGCAGTTGTGCTGCAGGAATGAAAATGAAGAAGCCCTTACAGTAGGCTGAGGTTCTTTTAGAAGGGCACATCGGCAGGGACACAGAACACAGGACAGGCTTGGTGGCAATTGCAATGTTTTATGGCAGTAATATTTGAAAGAAAACTACCAAACTCCAGTGCTGGCAGAAAGCAACAGTAAAATTTGCCTGTTGTACCTCTCCCCTCCCTCACCTGGAGAGTGGGAAAATGCTGAGAACCAATTAATATTCCCATGAAAAATGTAATCATTACAAAGTCATCACCAATACAACCACTCTGAGGTAGTAAGTGACTTTCTAATGCTTGCTATATAGTGAAGCACCATTAGAAAAACAGGCATACAGGTAAGTACTTCATGTTCCCAAAAGCACTGCACGCCGTCTATTCTGCTGTCAGCACCCCATAGTTGGTGATTCCGAGTTCTTACCTTGCAAATAGATTCTGGATAACGGTCAACTGCACGTTACTTTATTCTCGAGACAGATTTAGAAACAGTAGGGTTTTTGTTGTTGTTGTTATTGTTATTTTCTTTTCTTTCTTTTCTTTTTTTTTTTTTTTTTTAGTAAAGTAGGATGAGAAAACTGGATGCTTCTCTTGTAATTTTCCAGCATTGCAATATTATGACATTTATAAAAATGTTGACAATTGCTGTTTGAATGTTTTCTTTTTTTCCAGGTTTCTTGGTGTTGTTAGCACAAACATATTTCCTCAAATTCCTATTTTTTTTTTTTTTTTTCGGGACTGGGGTTTG
>PVJA010013164.1:0-50164 GCA_004027025.1 Myocastor coypus | reverse complement strand
TAAGCAACATCAATAGGGAGGTGGGTCATGCCCACACACTGTACTCTGTAGAATGATTCTGAGGACAATATGCAATATGTCAACTTTCAAAAAAAAAAAAGAAAGGGGAAAAGAAAAAAAATAGTAATGTTGATTTAAAAGGGTTAATGTTTAATTGTTTGATCAATCTTATATACCTATATGTATTAATCTAAACTGATCTGATGATGAAAATATGTAATATAACCATTATTAAATTTAAACAATAAAAATATTAAATAAAAAAAGACAAAAGAGTAAACAAATACAGCCATATAATTCCCTAGTGATACACTTCAGGGATCGATATTCTAAGTAGCTATCACTCACCTTGAAAGAGCCCAAAAGAGTCACTAACCCAACCCTAACATGAAGAGCCATTGTCCCCCATTCATGCCTGCTTGCTACTTGACTCATGTCCTTATTTGGTGCTGAAATTAATCAGTTTTATCAGAGTAATGGTGCTTGTAATCTCATTAGTTGATCATTGTTTTGTCCCACCTCATGCCTACCTGAGTGAGTTCCCATGCTTTCTATCTTAGACGCTCTTCACCACATGGTTTTATTCTATAAAAAACCCTGGAAGAGACAGCATACCTGGCAGTTTCTCCCACTCTGGTTCCCCTTCTGTCCCTCCCTTGGACAGGAGCTTTATTACCCTCAATAAATATATTCTATTCTTTAAAAATAAAATAAAATAAAATAAAATAAAATAAAATAAAATAAAACTATTCATGACACTAAAATATCTTGGAATGAGAGTTGAGAATCAAATATTAGTCCTGATGTGGATGCGATTAATTTATGAAAGAGCTCTGTGCAGCTCACTGGAGGCCATGCTAAGAAAAATAGAAAGATATCACAGCAGGCCCAGACTTAGGTATTCCAAGAGCACATCCACCTAACGATGCCTTCATTTCTGCTGGAAAATTGTTCCTGGATTATGTGAACTTGCAGTTACGTGAGGCATTAGGAATGCTGTTTCACAAAGTGCAACTTGCCTGTTCTTGATGCTCTAACGGGCATCCCTTCATTACTCTCTGTCTGCCTTGTGCTCCCGTGGAGGCCCCTCTGTACTGGGAAAGATGATCCCAGTACTGCCCTGCCTGTACAGGTGAATCCACACTCCCACTTCCCAAGTTCTCACTTTTCAGGTGACAATGACCCTGTTCAGCCGGAGGCCACATTACTGGGAAGGGCAGTAGTCATCTCTCACCACTGTACTTTAACTGTAGCCTTTTGAAAAATAGCATAATTACCAATTAATATCTGCACATTAATTTGCTATTTATAAAGCTCTTCCTGTAAATGACCACTCGATAGGTCAGAAAGCCTTCACACTCTGGGTGCTGGCAGCCCTCATTAGGCACAGTAGATCTTGATGTCTAGGAGAAGACTATCTTTTCAAGGGCCCCTGTGTGCCAAAATTTTAAGCAAAGTATGTTATTATCATCCTTACTAATATGTTCCCCATGCTTATTTTGTGCTTCATGTGGACCATGTCCTCATTTACACTAAATCTTTACTTCTTAACTAGTGACTTTTGGGTATCCTGAACACCACTGGAAGCGTACTCTAGAAGGTACGTGATGGACTCACTTGCTTTGCAGAGCTGAGTCATAGCTAAACCGACATTCCACTGACAAACTCAGGCTGAACTTAAAGTCTTCTGGTGAAGAATATTACTTTTTAGGCATGCTCCACTTCCTCTGTTTCTACAGCAGCTTGCATTCTTTATAGGGTGAGTTTTCAAGAAGAAATAGACTTTATCCCAGTGTTCAGATTGATGGCAGGGAACCAGCACTTGCTGAAAGCCCCTTAAAATATGTATGCTAAAGGACCACGATGTGTATCTCACTAGCTATGGGAAACAAGGAGCCCATCCCTTCTTCCAAGACCGAAGCACACATCTCCAAATCATATCAAAGCAAACTTGCCAATGTATGCTGTGAATTTTTCACTTGGCCAATTGTTACACCTGAAAGTTGAAGATCTCATAATTACTCATCCATGGGAATTAAGTTGCAGCTGATAGCTCAGGAAGATAGCCTGCTGTTTGCAACATCACAGTACTGTTAATTTGTGAGGCCAGGAGGATGTACGAGTAATGTGAGTGATTATCTCCTGATGGGGGCCATGGCTCACTATCACTTCCTTTCTCCACATCTCAGTGGGATGAGCCTGGAGATCCCAAACCTGAAAATGGCTTTCAGCCAGATAATGGCCTGATTTTTCTCAGTTCTCTGAAACCCTGTTATATGACTAAAAAGGATGGATCCTCACGCATCAACCTTGCATAGCTTGCCTAGTCCCATACTATGGCAGGGAATAACCTGGCATAAAAAAGACTGATACTTTCCTGAGATCTTTCAATGTGAGAAGGACATAATTGGAGAGAAATTACTATTTCATGGCAGTGCACCCCCCATACTTTACACCCCTCTAAGGAAGTGCTGCCTGCCCAGAGTCAAGAAGCACAGCAGCTCAGCTTCCAGAGCAGGGTGATGTACAGCTTGCATGTGCCATTTCGGCAACAGTGGTTGTGCCTGGCTGCTATCTGTTTTGAGTGGTTGGTTCCTAGGCCACACTTGATGCTAAACACTTTGAGCTTCCAGGATGCATGAACAACTGAAGTTAAGCAAACAACACATACTAAACCTATGCTATGGGAGCCAGCATAGCAGCCTCTTTGTTCTCTCCTGTCCTCTCCAAAGGCAGAAACAGGAAAAGGGCATGCAACATCTGCCTGAAGAGCGGCTTAGTTGGCAGTCTTTCCATGGAAACCTCTGCACAGAGCTGTAGCAGGAAATGTGTCCCTTTCTGCAAAACTTCACTGAGAGCTGTAACAGGGCTTGAGAAAGCCAGAAGGTGACAACAGGACATATAGGTATAATTCCTGAACATAGACAGTACAGATGGGCAGCCCACAGCCAGTACATTTATTTCCCTTACCTTAACAATCTTAGCTACTCACCTCCTTGCCTCTTTCTGTCCTGTTGACTTGGTCGTAGTCACATATGGCAAGTGCAACCAAGTAAGTTGGCATGGAGGGTGTGGTACAGAAGGTAGTAACAGTCCATTTACTTCCATTTACATCTTCTCTTTCTGCTTGACCTAGAGAAATCATTTTAGTCCAAATCACTGTACAACTAGATGATAATATCTAATTCTGAAAGACTTTGTCGAGCCACCTGTCATCTAGCCATTCCTTCCCATAGTCTTGTAATTTGAATTTCATCACCTTCTGTAAGCCATAGATCACCCTGGGACCCAAACACAAAGGAACTATATGGAAATACAAATCCTGATCGCCCTGGTTTGCTCAATACACATGTTGAAATATCATACTATTCCTCAAAAGTAGATATGAGTATTTTTATTCAAACATATTTTTAAATCAACAGCCTTCAACATTGCCAGTTTCACTGGTAACCCACTGCAATTATGAAACATTGGATTATGTATACAAATACTTCCTCTTAGTTCAAAGAGGAGAATTTTTTTCTTTCTTTCTTTACCAATATCAATTAGAAAATTTATCTTGTCTACACACTGTGCTCTGTGTAACTATTATGAGGACAACAATATGCAATGTGTCCATTATTGTGAATGTACTACTAACATGTTTTGAAACTCTCATATTGTTATCTCTTATTAAAGGTAATAAAAATGTAATGACAAGCATATTTTTTAAATGTTTAAAGAAGGGGTTGGATAGATAGCTTGGTTTTCTAAGTGCCTGCCTGGCAAGCGCAAGGACCCAGGTCAATCTGCATGCCATACAGCCCCAGAACCCTGGGTACACTGTGCCTGCCACCAAAACTGGGCATGTTGATGCTTGCCTATAATTGCAGCACTAGGGAGGCTGAGGTAGGAGGATCTCTATGTGTCTGAGCTGCATAGTAAGAACCTATACCCAATAAATAAGAGATTTTTAAATTTTTTTTTAAAAAGATGTTTGAGGAGATAGGAATGCCAACCACCCTAATTTGATCTTTATCCATCATATATATGTATGAAGTCATTACTCTGTACCCCATAATTCTGTACAATTGATATGACAGTAATAATTTTAAAAATAAATAACACAGTAAGGGCATGGCCTTCACTGGGGTTCTAGTCAGCTGTAAACCTGGCCTGAATCTGCATTTCCTCTCTCTGCATACACTTCTGTTTCCTAGTCCAGCCTCTTTCTTGGAGTATTTCCTCCAGCACTGCCTGGTTCTGGGATAGGTCAATAGTGCACGATCTGCTATGTTCCAGTGTCAGCCATGACTCCAGCAGCAGCAATCTGCTGATGAAGGCAGAAATTATAGACACAAATGTTTCTGAGGACTGGCCTTTACTGTGAGGTGGACTTGGAACACTAGCGAGCTGGGGACGCAGTGGTCCAGTCTGTTGGAGTCAGCTTCGTGAAGTCCCCGGTTGATGTCATACAAGTTGCAAGGTAGGGGTTAGATTTTCAAAGCTTTAAAGCAGTGAGTATCTTGATTTGATGTAAAATCACAAGCTCTTTCAAAGCTGGAGACAAACTCAATCAAAAGAGAAAAGCCACGTGACCCAAATAAAACACATTTGTGCGTCAGATTCAGCCCAAGTCCACCAGCCTGTTATCCCTAATGATCAACAGCTGAAGCCCAACTAAGGCGCAGAAGGCAGCCAGCCAACCTAAACAGGCAGTATCCCATCTCCAGAATCACGCCCACAGATCTGGATAGAGAGAGAATCAGTATTTATCATTTCCAAGATGCGGGGACTGACATTTGACTACTCTCCTCAATTATTAAAAAAACAAAACAACATCAACAACAACAACAACAAAACTCATGCAACTACTAACATGCTGCCTAGAAAAGCTATTGATATAAAAGCTATTATAAATTTCATGTTTACATAATCACCAGGAACATAACTTACCTAGCTGTGGCATGTTGGAAAGGGCCACGTAACTTGGATGATGAATAACTGTAATGTTAAAAGTTGCCTTAAGAGCTGGCTCATCAAAACAAGGGAAAACATTCCTGGCAAATGTTGGTTCCATGTGAGATGCTATCAGGGCTCTGAAATACATTATTGGAGAAAAAAATCTTTATATGTGTCTCAAACAAATGAAAACAAACAAAAAATAGAGATATTGTGGCTTCTAATTAAGTCTGGTGTGCATGGAAGGAACTACATGTTTTTCTGCATCTTCTTCAGTCCTCTCCCCAAAATACACACTCCAATTTTGGCTACTCCTAAGAATTCTTGTAAGACTCTTAAAAAAAAACTCTTTAATTTTCTACCAGAAAATATTTGCTTTATTACATCATGAAGCTTTAAGGGTTTTCATAAATAAAATAAAAACAAATATAGCAAATCCACGATCCCAGTCTTTTGAAAAACAAGTCTTTTAAAGACTAGGCTCATTCAAGAATGGTCTAGTGCTCTCATCCCACAAGTCAGTTCAAAGAATGCCTATATTTTTCTTGTTTTTCCCTGAAAGTGTTCCTTTTTTGCCCTGATTGAAAACTTACCAAAAATTTATTTTGGACATTCTTGAGAGTGAAGAACACAGTTATGTGCTAACGGAACTAATCCACTTTCCACTGTATGGATTGGAATAGTTGGGCAGATTGGTCAGATCTTTACTGATTCTTAGCAAAACTTCCTCCTGTAATGGTAATGTGTAGCAGAAAGTCTCCAAGGAAACAAGATGAAGTCAGGTTGGTCTCCACAAATGCCGCAAGATCAGGTAAAACACAGGTCCTGGTGACCCGCAGTCTGGATATTGTTGGCCATGACTTTGGGTGCTGGTTTTGAATGTAAAATTCCTTCTCCATCTGAAGCTTTTGCCTCTGGTATAGTTCTCTTTGCTTCAGGCCCAATTCTTATATAAATAATGAATTGAAGAGAATATGCCTCTCCTTTACCTTTGTGAGTCCCTTCCACCATCATAATGAAGCCTCTTCCTTCAGAGCCCTTTACACGGCTTCAGCAAGGATACCCAGGGCACTCAGCACACTCAGAAAATTGTCACAGTGGTGCCTGTAATACCTCTATGTGATGTAACTGTGATTTATAGATAGCTTGTTTTGCTGTTTGCTTTTTTCCTTTTGGCTGTACTCTTGTTTGGACGAATTGAAAAGAAGCCTGTGAGTTCTAACAATGAAATATCTGGCTACAAGACCTTGATCCTTCTGCCACCAGCTGAACAATGCTGCAGAAGCCACACAATATTTCTAAGCCTCAGTTACTCCACCTACAAAAAAGTGACACTATATGCATTGCACTGCCACTTGAGCTTTTATATTACTAGAAACAAAATTTACCATTAAATCAGCTTTATATTCTCTAAACTTCCAAGCTCACAGATTATTAATATAGATGAAATATGGAAGAACTAAGAGTCATAAATTATAGGGAGGGGTAGAATGTTAAGAATACTAATTCCAAATGAATTAAAAACTTCAAAGATTACAGCTAATCACAAAATCAGTGTAAATCATGTTTGCGCAATATGAAACTTTTAGAAGTTAAGGACTATGTTTTTGAATTTATTTGTTTGTATCATTTATAATACCTGACAAAAAATTGGTTCATACTAGTCAAATAAATATTTGCTCAGCCTTGAAGCTACTATAAAATACAAGCAACTTAATATTGATATGTACAAAAGAGGATGAAGTATGTAGGCAGAGTTTGTTATTCTGGCATTCATTTGTTTTATAGCTTTGGTTGCTGTACTTAAGAGAGGCAGGGTAGAGTCTAGAAGAGTCACATGATTGATGATATAATAGAAAACTACTGAAATTGTAATTCAGCCACTTTAGTGCTTGCTTGAGATCTGCGGGGAAAACCAAGCTGTGTAACTTTGGGGAAAGTTACTTCAACTTTGTAGATAACAATTGCTATGAAATTGAGCTTGGTGGATCTGAAAAGCCTTCTGGGTCTCTAAAGCTGTGGTTCTAAGAAGAGATGGGAAGAGAGCTTAGAAAGTGGCTCTCACTGAGCCATCTGGAATTGGAAGAAACAGCTTGGGATCCATCCCTCACTTTCAAGAAGTCTGTAGCCCTCTGAAATTTAGAGTATTTTGTGTAAATAGTGGCATATCAACATGCAAAAGTGTAAACTGAAAAAGCACATCCAATGGCACAATACAGGCTTATATATTTGAAAGCTTACAAAAACCTATTGGTTTGCAACAAAAACTATAGAAAGGAAAACAGCTTGACAATATCATCAACACTGCCATGAGATCACAAAGCTCATGAGGGTCAAGGAGGCTGCAAGGTAGGGAGCAGGCGAAGACTCAGACTCTTTAGGAAAATGGAAAATTTTGTACTACAAACTCAAAATGGCTCAGAGACACCAGCCTAGTGAGTCACCACTTTAACAATCAGAGATCAAGCGAGTGCCTTCCAGTCCCATGATTCAGGTCTCCAGAGAAGTGAAATGAAAGAAACTCTCTTGGATCTCGTTCAACTATTTCTCTCCCTAGTTTGATACAAATAAACAAGAAGTTGAGGAAAGATCCCTAAAACACACAGCCTTTTTGGCCCTCGATCTGGACTACAGAGGCCAGGAACAACCAGCAGCACATACCGTTGGGTTATATCACATCTACATGGCATTTCCACCCCTCCTTTCTCTACTGTTGGGTCAAGCACCCCTGTAAGGCGATCCAAACCTTAGCAATAGCGCCATCCATTACTTTCTCCTCCCTTCTCATTTCAATGAAACATGTTATTATGGTGCCCATTAAGACTATGTTTAGAATGGTCAGTTACTGAAGGAAATAATTTGAGAGAATTTGCCTCTTGTCTTGCCAGAGAATCATCGACTCATTGCTTTCTGCTCCTTGAAGAGACTTCAGTGGTCATGAGCCACATGATGCCCTTGGGGAATCAATCTACTGCCATTCTAGAAAAAATATTCACTCTATTTGCTCTGAGAGGCATTTTATTCAAATTATGTTATGAACTCCATATGCTTACAACTCTGATTAACAACTGTTAAGTACAGAGCCGGTTAAAGATTAAATAAAGCTCTTAAAGAGTGGCCTACCCCACCCCCTTGTTTAGTTTTTTTTTACACAATACGCACAGAAATGAAAATCTTTAACAAAGCCAAATGTTACACTAATGGTCTGTGGTTCAAGGATTGTCCCATGAATCATGTTTGTTTATTACTTGTGAAATAGGATCTAAAAACTGAAGTTTCCACCAAGCAGAAAAATATAAAAGATGCAAAATTCCAAAGAAAGGTGCCAAACCATGTCAGGGAGAAATTCAAACTGAGTGATTTTGAAACCCTGGGTGTCATTCTTGGACTTCTCAGCTGAACAGGGAAGGACCTAGAAGAAAGGTCAAGGAATGAGAATAGAAGTGAGCAGAGCAGAGATCTTTTGGCAGGCAGTGAATGGTATTTTTGAAAAGCTTTGCACACTGTCGGGGAGTTGGGGGAAGTGGAATCCTCTAACCCTGGATAAGGGGCAGGAGACCCTCAGAGAATAGATGTGTTTCTTGAGAGCCAAGTGTGGTAGAGAACATCTGTAATGCCAGGTACTCAGGAGGCTGAGGCAAGAGGATTCCAAATACATACATCCTCATTCTTGAGAAAAGTGAAATTGGCGCTGTGGCCACGGTCTAACTCTGGGAAGGTGGATATCTAAAAGGCAAGATGGGGGCCTACAAGATAGTTCAGCAGTCTAAAGCTCCTGCTTAGGCAAGCTTAGGCAACCACAGGAACTGCAGTTAAATCCCCGGCACCACATGTTGCACCAGCCCCACCCCCAGGGCAGGCTGAGCCAACCATAACACAAAAATAAATAAATAAATAGCAAGACAACACCTGGCTGACTTGGAGGTACAGCCAGAAGATTGTTGTTGCCTTAGGACATGTGACAGTCCAACAAGGGATGTATGAGTTGTCCTTGCATGAGCACTGGGGCTTGAGACTAAAAGTCAAGCCTTGTGTCTTTTTTCCAGAGCCACCTAGAGCAGCAGCTGAAGGAGTCATAGTGACCCTCAGAACAGAGAAACCAGGTTAGCAGCCTGTTGAAACAGGAGGAAGAAAGCCCGGGGTGCTGGTGCATGTCTGTAATCCCAGCACTTGAGAGGCTGAGGCAGGAGGATTGGTGTGAGTTTGAGACCAGCCTGGGCTACAAAAGTGAGCTCAAGACCAGCCTGAACTGCATAGCAAGACTCTGTCTCAAAAAGACAAAACAAACAAACAAAACACAAAAGGAAAAGAAGTAAGAAGTTACAGAAAACTATTAAATGAGTAAGAAAGTAATATTGCAAGGGGAAAAGGAACTTTCTAGGATACAATGAGACCTAATGACAAGAGCCCTACATCCAGTAAAAAGTGTTTTATATTTCACCGCATCCTTTTGGACCCACATTGGACCCTTGTGGAATCAAGATGGGCAAGGAGGAATAGAAACATGAAGTAGACAGATAGAAAGGAACAGCTACTCTTTACCTTCTTATGGGCTTCTATCCTGAGGCCAAACCTAGAGTGGTGAACCAATATGGGCTTAGGGGTTAAAAGCAAACTAAATTTAAAGTTTGAGTATGATATAGCACCAGATTTTCTTTTTTGTATTTGATTATATTTATGGCTTAGTGATTATTGATGCTCTGCCATTCAAAAATGAGCAGGAAGGGCCAGAAAGATGGCTCAGTGGTCTAAAGCACCTTCTTATGTGTGCTTAGGCAGCCACAGGGACTGCAGGCAGTTCAATCCCCGGCACCTCATGCTGCACCAGCCTTGCCCCCAGGGCAAGCTGAGTTGGCCATAATATAGAAAGAAAGAAATATAGAAAGAAAGAAAGAAAGAAAGAAAGAAAGAAAGAAAGAAAGAAAGAAAGAAAGAAAGAGAGAGAGAAAGAAAGACTTGCAACATTTAAAAGAATGAGCAGGAAATTATGGGCTGCTGTATCTTTACACAAGAGTAGGGCATGAATCCAACGGACTAAACTGAAAAAGATGTTGGGGCAAAAACCTGGTATTTTAACTGCATAGAAGTTTTTTTCAACGTGTTGATTGCACTTATTTTTGAAGGATATAGGATCTAAGTCTTTGGTCAGTTAACTCTCTTCCAAAAGAAAACTGCTTAGTCACATGAAATAGACGAGTTCAATCTAATATGTGGGTTCCAATATGTAAGAGTATGATCTGTTTCTTCTCCAGTATCATGAGCCTCGTGCTTGGGTTCACTAGCCTTGCTTTGAGACCTCCAAATTCTTTGCTAACATAGCTCATTTTTCTCTTTTTTATCTCATTCCCTACAACTGTTCCAGATTTCCTCATTAAAAGCAACTAAAAGAAAGTAGTTTTCAATTTTCTGTTCACTCTGTCTACACTGCACAAATTAATTGATTTTGGCCATGCTATTTGCACCTTTACTTGACCTGTGTTATCCTGACTTTTCTACAACTATTTCATACTTCCTTTTCCAGTTCTAGTTTTTATTCTCTAAGTACCTATTGAGTACCTATTGAATACCTATCTTTTGTCAAGGGAATATTAGCATCAAATGCAAGAAGTATTCCCACAGATGCATATTCTCTCATTAAATTTAAGAAATAAAAGAGAACTTGGAAATTCTTACCTTCTCAATTTACAGATGTGAACCCTGATTTCCAGGGAGTTTATACAACTTCCACAACTAGTAAATGACAAGAGCGATACTACAATCAGGGCTCCAGCTGCCAAGCCTGAGGTCCTTTCCAGTTCACTGCTTGCTTTCGAGTACATAGTTTCATAGTGAAAGCTAACTAATATAATATGAAGATGACTGAAGATTATAATGAATAGCTTTCTAAATCTGGAGAGAATGAGACTTCTGATTTCCTCCTGAAGGGAGTAACTAGCTAGAATTAGCTTTCTGCTAAAACAAGAAAACAAAAAAAAAAAAAAGTAAAACTCTGATGACACACACAAAACAACTGTTTTCAGACACTGGATTGCAGGACTGGATTAGTAAGAAAAGACAAGGTAAACTCTAGATTAACCCTGTCTCCTGGGAAGTAATTTCTAAATTGCAGTGCATGGAAGTGGAACAGAAATTAGGCCCAGTGGTGTCACTGAGCTGAGGAGAGAGAGATTAGAGTTCAGGAAAGTTTGGATGCTAAAATTCATAGTAAAGTATATAAAAAGTAACTATGCACAGAAAGACCTCAAGAGAATTTCATGGTATTCCATTTAAGTCATTGGACCTTCAATTTTGTCATTTTTGCTTCTGACTGTATTTGTGATGTAGTGATAAACCATCTGTCACTTAATAATGAGCAGAAAATTATAGGTTTCTGGAGTCTTCATATCATAGTAGAGGGGATGACTCCATAGACTAAACTGGACAAGGACAGTGGGAGAAGTATGGCTGTAATTTCACTACATGAAGTGGTACACTTCACTCTGCACTCAATAAGGTAGGGCAGAGAAAAGACACTTGAGAAAGAACCAGCACCAGGGATGAACAAGCTGGAAAATTCCCAGAGCTCACAGAGTTCCAGGAGTTATTTTATTTCTCAAAAGTGACAGTGTGGAAATTTCTAGGTCATGTGGATTGGTCATCAGAGGTTAGAGAGGGAAATAATAGGTACTGAGGGGCTCTATAGTAATAGCCATGGTGAATTGCTCTCAAATAATTTTAGCAAAAAGGTCCAAGAAGAAACAACAAGAATCAAGATAGTTACCACTGTATGTAGTGACCTGAAAGAGACCAGCATTATTAAAACATAAAATGAAGTCTAGCACTCAACAACATAAATATTGAAATACCAAGCACACAATAAAAAACAAATGAGAAAGTGTCCAAATATTGTAAATGAAGAACATGGTCCTAAATAATCCATGAAGCAAAGAAGAACTCAAAATGGAAATTAGAGAGTATTCTTAACTGACTGAAAGTGAGAGAAAACAGTATCACCTGTGGCAGCTGCTATGCAATGAGTCATGGGATATTTATAACATTAAATGACTGAGCTGAAAGAGCAATATTAAATTTATGATCTACATAAAATGTAACACTATGGGAAGAATAAATTAAATCCAAAGTAGGAAAAAAGAAAACAATAAAGATCAAGATATATGTGGATGAAATTTTAAAAAATAAGATATCAAAGAAACCAAAATCTGGACATATAACCCAAAGAAGTAGATAGCTCTAACAAAATTGATCGAATTAAAAGTAGAAGAAGCCTTAAAAATCTCACTCTCCAGGGCTGAGGAGGTAGCTTCATGGCCTAAATACTTGGTCAGAATTTAATCCCCAGTACCACAAAAAAAGTCTCATCCTCAAGGGCCTATGAGATAGCTCAGTGTACTAAGTACACAAGGACCAGGGTCCCTCTCATCACCATGAGGGCCTCCCCAGCCTCACCCCAGGGCTCCGCTGAGCCAGCCATTGAGACCGGGTGGTGGAAGGCTAAAAGCAGAAGGCTCACTAGCAGTCCGATCTGCATAGTGAGACCCTGGACCAAATACATTAAATAAATAAATAAATAAATAAATAAATAAATAAATAAATAGTCTCACCTTCTTAATTTGCAGATATAAATGCTCAAGCCCTGGAAGTTTATGCAACTGATTAGACCGTACCAGACAGGGCTCCAGCTTTCAAAGAGAGAAGACAGATTATCAAGTCTCAGGAATCTAAAGTGATAATACTATAGATTCAGTAGTTATTTAAATAATAGTAAGGGTGTTCCAATCAACTTTATTCGTTTAAATTTGAAAACATTGATTAAATGGAAAAATTCATTGAAAGATACAAACTACTGAAGCTCACCTATGAAAAATACATGATCTAAACAATCCTGTATCTATTGAATAAAACTGGGTCATACGTAGTAAAAAGCAATCCACAAAGAAATCACAAGCCATGTGGTTTTGTTGCTAAAACTCAATCAGACATTAAAGAAAAATACTGCATAAATGTCATACAAATTCTGTCCAAAAGTTAAAGAAACACTATTTCTGAACCCATTCTTGAAAGCCAGTATTGCTCTGATAACCAAAGACATTGTAAACAGAGAACCACAATCAGTAGTCAATAACTTTCATGAAAATAGATGCAAAAAATCAAATGAAATCATAACCTATAAAAAGGTTAAAATATCAAGACCAAATGAGATGTACTAAATACCTAAGGTTGATTTACCTTCAGAAAATCAATGTGCATAATTTAACACATTAACAAACTAAAAAAAAGTATTATCATAATATTTGAAGAATAAACAGAATATTACAGAATTAGGGTTAAAGCTGAAAAATCATGCAGTGTATGTATAGTGAAAATTGTAAAATCCTGTGGAAGTAGATAAAGAATACCAAAATAAATAGATCAACTCTTGTCCCCAAATATATCAGTAGTAGCATAACTCTAGATCTAGTGCATTGAGTAAAGTCAGATGCAATATCAGTGTAGAAAACAGCATATTCATATAGCAGCAACAGATATATCAGAATACAGCACCACTTACACTTGTGCAAAGTTACTTTAAGTTCCTGAGTTGAATTCTAGCAAAACATACATAAAGCTTACACACTAGAAATGTTAAAATCCTCATAAATAAAGATCTAAATGGATAATCCGTGTTCACAGATGAAGTGAGCTTACTAAGGTGTCTATTATCACTAAACAGCTATAAGAGTTTATCATAAGTTGTATCAAAATCCCAACAAAACGTTAGTATTTATAGACAAGAATATTGTAAAACTGTGAGGAGATAACAGAAAATGAGGCATAGCAAAGAGTCCTCAAGACATGATACTGACAGCATTATCCATTAAAAGATAAACAAACTGGGGTTAATCTAACTTACAAACTTTTATTCTGTGCGAGACCCAAGCAGAAGAAAAGACAAGCTACAGACTAATGACATATTTGAAAACCATATGTATCTTAGTAAGGACTCAGATCTAGATATCTAAAGAACTTCATTAAACAATTTAATTTTAAAATGGACAAAAGACACAGGAGATACTTCACTGATTATCATACATAGATAGTAAGTATGCACATGAAAATATGTTTAACATCATTAACCAGTACAGAAATGAAAATTAAAATCACATGGAGTTATGTCCATGTACCTCCCAGAACAACTAAGACAAAGAACAGCAGGACCAAAGAGTAACCAGAATGCAGAGGAACTCCATTGTTCCAGAATCCTTGGTGGGGGTAGAAAAATTGCACAGCCACTTGGGAAACAGTTTGACAGCTTAACAAAAACTAAACAGGCCCCTGTCACGCAATCCACCAGTTACATTTGGTAGGCATTCATCCCAAAGAAATAAGTTAAGTCCATGCAAAAACCAACACAAATTTTTATGCAGTCTTTATTTGTAATACACAAAAACTGGTAACCAAAATGTCCCTCTGTAGGTGAATGATTAAAACTATGGTACATCCAGGCAATGGAATGCTTCTCCGTGATTTTTCTTTTAAAGGTTCAAATCATTAATATAAATAACTTGGATGGGTTCACAGGACATTATGCTGAGTAAAAAAGGAAAAGCCAATTTTGAAGCTCATATTTATCTAGTTCATTTATACAGCATTATCAAAATGACAATATTATAGAGCTGGACAACAGACTAAGCGCTTGCTAGGAATTACAGATGGTGAGAAGCATAAGGATCATCACTGAAGTGATGAGAGCCCTTGCTAGGAATTACAGATGGTGAGAAGCATAAGGATCATCACTGAAGTGATGAGACTGATTATCTTGCTTGTGATAGTAGCTTAAAAAAAACTACCCATGTAACAAATGACATAAAACCACAAACGCTGGTACTACTAATATCAAATTCTAGCTCTCACTAATGTACTATCCTTATGCAAGTCATACATGTTTGGAGAAACTAGATGGAATACATGAAACTTCTCTAACATCTTCACAACTTCTGAGGAAATCTATACTTCAGAAGAAGAAAAAAATAAGAAGTATGGATTGTGGGTATCAGAATTTTATGAGGCAATTGTTAAAATGTATATTTTCTTAAATCCATTCTAAACACAGCAATCTAAGATTGACAAGAGAGTGCAGCAGACTAAGTGCCTGCCTAGGCAAGCACAGGGACCAGGGTTCCATCCCTGGCACACTATGTCAGCCCTGACCACAGGCACACTGAGTCAGCTATTGAGATCAGGAGGGGTGGCGCATGCCTGTAATCCCAGAGCTGGGGAGGCTGAAAACAGGAGGATCATTATGAGTAAGAGCTACATAGTGAGACCCTATACCAAATACACAAAGGGAAAAAAAAGAAAAATAAAAATACCATATCAGTGCAGATTATTTTTTGTACCTTTTAAACTTTTAATTGTGGTGAAGCATAGAATTCACCACATTAACCACTTAAAAAGTATAATTCAATAATGTTAACTCCACTCACATTGTGCAAATGATGTCTAGGACTTTTATCATCTTATAAAGCTAAAACTATACACCCATTAAATGATAACTCCCCACTCCCTTTGCCCCTGGCTTCTCCCCACCTGGAAATCTTCTTAGACTGACTCAGACCTGGAACTTGGCAAGTTTCATGTGTAGGAAAGCAGGACCTACTCATAACAATGATAACCTTACCTCCTGGCATCAGGTACCACTGCACGAGCTGTGTATCAGCCTATCTGCCTCCTTCTTCTGTCCATTCCCGCAGCACCCTAAAGTGACAATTCCCACATCTATTCCATGAAGGAGGCAATGCACTCAGAAAGCAAAGACATCAGTGCAATTCACACACCCTGTTTGGCCTTCCCGAATTACACCGATACATTTATCCAAGTTCTTGGTGACCTTGACTTTAAATATGACTACAGAAGTCTTTTCTTTGTAGTTTGAGAACCAGAAGCCCAAGGGACAACTTCCTAGTGATGGCCTTCCCCAAATATCTCCATTCCGGAGCCCTACCTTGGTTTTAGTGTTCTGAAATGTGATTTCTCCTTAGTGCTAGGGCTGGCTGGTGCAATATAAAAATGTAAAGGGGTAGTTTCCTTTCCCATGTTTGCTGCTTTGTCTGTGTGTCATAGTCCCAATAAGATAAGACAAAAGAGGAGATAGACGAACCAACAATGTAAACCTGTCAGATATGGGGCCAGAGAGATAGCTCAGCAGACTAACCATATGCTTAGGCAAGCACAGGGAGCAGAGTTTGATTCCTGGCACCACATGTTGCACCAGCCCCACCCCTGGGTGCACTGAGCCAGCCACTGAGACCCAGTGTAGTAGCACATGTCTGTAATTGCATTGCTGGGGAGAGGAACTGATAAAATCTTGCAAAAGAAAAACTAAGCATGTGATCCTGGAAAACAAAAGTTACCCATTACACACTCTGTAAGCCAGTACACTAAACGTACTTTAAAACCTTGAAATTTGACAGGGGAGTGCAAATGATGGTTTGTGGAATAAACCATCCCCTCAGAGAACATCTGAGAACATTTTCTCTAATAATAAAGGACAAAGTACATGCAGTTGTGTAAACTTCAAATTCTCTACCACAGCACTGCTTAAAGAAAAGGACAGCTGGTTTTAAAAAACAACCCCCGCACCCACACAACTTTTTCTTATTTTCCATATAAATTTCCTCATTATCCCCGGATTATCAGTACAGCAGTGTCCCAGCACAGAAGCAAGCAATGCTTGATCTGGGGCTGGAAACACTCCTCTGAGAGAGGATGCCTCAGAAGACTGTGAAAAGTTCGCATGTACATTACCTGGGCTTGCAAACTCAGAAGGTAGATCTCTTGACAACGTTCCCTACCTCTTTTTCTTTGAGCAAGACATCTCTGCAAGAGGTGGACTGGCAGCGCACAGTGGTCAAAGGAGACCTTAGCCTTGGCCAAACGCGAGAGAGGATGAACTAAAGGTGAGACTCCGAAGCAAATCCAATAGACAGAGAAACAGGTGGCATTACACTGCTACTGTGAAAGCACCAAGCTGTGATTAGAGGGATGTGGAAATTCGAGGCTGGAGGGAGCAGCAACCTCACCTCGAAGGGTCCCTATAGGGATAAACAGCACAAACCAGAACAGGTACAGAAATGAAGTGGAGGGGAACCCAGATCTGCAAGCCTTTATTGGCACTAAAGTTTCTGGAGGGAAAGAGGAGAAGGAGGTAAATCTGGAAGAAAGTGCGGACAAGGGAAGGGCAGGGGGCTATGGACAGCAGGGGCAGCTGGACTAGCAGCCGCTCCAGGAAGTGGGAGAAAGTCGGGGTCCTGGGTGGGGAGGGGCCGGCCGGGCTTACCTGCGCTCTCCCTGGTCCATGTACACGTTAAGGAAGAGCCCCTCCTTGGCCTCCTGGAGTACCGGACCCGAGAAGCTGAGCTGTAGCTCATAGAGGGCCCCTGGCCGCAGTGCCTCCCCCAGCTCCAGTATCATGTACTGCGTGTCCTCCGCAAACCACACGTCGTGTACAGGCACTCGTCCCGCGACGGCGCCCAGAGCTCCAGGAGACAGGGGACCGCGCACCTCGGGGCGCTCGTGGTCCAGGAAGAGGCTGTGCAGCAGCAGCCGCGAGGTGGCCACCACGCAGTGCACCGTGACGTTCACGCGGCCGGTAAAGCGCAGCCCGAGCTCGGGGAGCTCGTCCGGCCGCAGACGCGGCCACAACTCCAGGTCATAGTGCAGAGGCTCTAGCCAGGGTGGCAGGCGCAGCTGGTCCCAGGGCCCAGAGGGCCTCCGCTCGTGCGAGGGGTGCGTCGCCGCGGGCTCGGAGACAGAACCAGACCTCGGGGTTGGCTCCGGCTCTTCTGCTTCCCGGGGAGGGGATAGCGCGGCACCCGATCCCCCGCGGCTGCAGGGCTCTCCTGACCGGGCGCTCAGGCAGTGGCCATAAAGGGCGGCGAGGACAAGTAGCGCCAGGAGCAGCGCGATGGCCAGCGTGGCCATCAGAAGGGCCACGGCGCGGCTCACGTAGAAGCCGGAGCTGGACGGGAGCCCCATGGCCAGGTGTTGAACGAAGACTGAGGCAGAGATGCAAAGCCCCAGGCTAGGCGCTCGAGGAGGCGACCCCCGTCCCTTCTCTCCCGCACCGTACCTCCTCTTGCTCAGCAGTCTGGGAGGACAGAGACTGGAGAGAGCGATTCCATAGCTTCCCTCTTCCACTTAATCAGATCCAGGTCCCTGCCTACCCACCCCGCCCGCCGGCGCTGGGATAGAGGCGGACCCGGAGAGACCCAGGGCACGTGCCCCAAGGGTCCAGAGGGAGCCACTGCGCGGGGCTCCACGGGTAGGCGCGGAGAAGAGCAGCCAGCCGAGCTCGCGTCTGGACCTCTTCGACGTTGGGGTAGCCGGGTTTGGGAAGAGGCGCTCTGGTTCCAGTTGCTGTCGGAATACCTCAGGTACCCGGTAACTTTGACCACAGCGTTGAGCTGCTAGCAACACAGTCGCTTGGGCTCTCTACTCAGGGTTTCCGGTGTAGGGGATGGGGTGGGACTTGGAGGACCGGGACCGGCAGAGACAAGCTGTGAGGGGCGACTAGGCTGTTACACCAAGTATTTGAAGCTGAAACTGTGGCCCCCAATGTCGCTTCCTGAGTAAGCCCTGGCGTGTGCTCCCCAGGCAGCGAAGAACTTAGAAGCAAAAATCGGGTGTTCTGGAGTCTTTCTGGAGCCCAACAAGTTGGGCTGGAAGAGAAGGCGACAGACAGCCTGGGTCTTGGGTGTGCTTCTCGCCTGCAGGGAAGGGGCACTGCTATACTGAGAGAGGGAGGGGTGAAGAGCTTCCACCCAGCGCCACGAAGTTCCTTGATGCGGGTTTTCCTACCGGTACTCCACTGTGAGCCTTCGCATCCCTGCCTAGTGGAAACGGACCGCTGCTTGCTAGAACCTGTTCATTTCAGCAAAGAGGACACGACAATACAGCCGCCAGTCTTTCCTGCTGGAAACTATGGGGTTTGGAACTGGCTTCCCAGGCGGTGCCCTTGTCAGTGAGGTCCTTAGCAGGCCACGCATCTGTTTGTTATTTAGCGGTTGCCCCAGGTTGAGTTCCCTGGTTTGTTCTTTGTGAGTCCCAAGTCTGCATGTGTGCACGCAGGTGAGCAAGTGGCAAGAGAGAAAGAGAAGAGTTCAGATTCAGTGGTAAACTCGAGATTTATTTTCAGAGTATCCAGTCTCCAGACTACAGCTTTTTCAGACTGAAAATGTATTATTTTAAAATTTGATTGTTTGTGGTGCCAGGGATTGAACTCAGGTCCTTGTGTTTGCCAGGCAAGTGCTTATTCTACTGAGCTATCTCCCCAGCCCCTTTGAAAATATATTTTCTGTTACAGCTTTGTTTATTTGTATTTGGTACAGGGTCTCACTACACAGCTCTGATGTAATGGTCCTCCTGTTTTCAGCCACCCCAGCTCTGGACTGCAAACTGCTCCACCACTCCCAGACTGGCCTGCAGGTGGGGCTGATGGAGCATCAGTAAGGGGGATGGAACCATGCACTTGCCTGTGCAGGCATTTAGTCCGCTGAGCTATCTCACCAGCCCTGTCTTGCGAAGATGAAATCTTTTCACCTATGTTTAGAAATAGAGAAGACAGAGGTGATTTGTTCTGGGAAATGAAGCCTTCTTGCATCTATGGTTGAAATTAACAACAAAATCCACTAGAATAAGACCAGAGATGGAAAGAGATTTGACATTAAAACTCAGACAGATGCCAGCAGGTCATTCTCCTAGTTCCTGGCTGGGTTTGCTCTCTTCAGAAACTGTACAATTATATTTAAAAATAATTATGACTACACACATGACTCAGAAGATCCCGAGCAGAGCTGATGGAGAGGCCTGTTTCACAAACCTACCACAAGTTGTGCTGCCAGAGTTGTGATCTACTGCAAATAGCAGGGCTTCTTGGGTTTTTAGATCAATGTATGGTGGTTGGGCCAGATGTGAGGCTAATGCAGTAATTATGGCCTTATCACCCCTGGGCAATTTCTTGAAGGAGTTTGAAGGATCCCAGACTCCCAAGGAAAGGTTAAGAGAAAACAGGGGAAAGAAGTAACAAGATCATACATGTCCACTCTCCATATGTAAGAAACTAGTGAAAATTGAACATATGGATACCAGTATTAGTTCCATTTCTCTAATGTCATTTAAGAAATAGAGTGGCTTGCTGGGCGTGGTGGCTCATGCCTGTAATCCCAGCACTCGGGAGGCTGAGGCAGGAGGATTGGTGCGAGTTCGAGACCAGCTTGGGCTACAAAAGTGAGCTCAAGGCTAGCCTGAACTGCATAGCGAGACCCTGTCTCAAAAAGACAAAAAAAAAAAAAAAAAAAAAAAAAAAGAAATAGAGTGGCTTTCACAATTTCCAAGTGATAAGACCACTTTGATGGCTCAGGAATTTAAATATTCTATTAATAAAAATGTGTCTGATAAACTGACGTTACTCAAAAGAAGTTGGAAAATAGCACTCTAGCTAAATCAGGTTGATGATGATAATTTTTAGAACCAGAAAAGCTTACAAAATATTTGCCATTTCAATGTCAAAGTACTTCTGGAATATAGACCATTTGTCAGAAAAATATTCACTAGAAACACTTACAAAATTGTTGTAAGCTGCTCAGAAAATCTACTTCCTATTCAGACTAGTAAAAGGAATGATCCTTACTTAAAACAGCTTAGCAAGACTGGTGGCTGCTCTCCATTTGGCCATATCTGACGTCACTGACAGAAGAAAGTGGGACTGACACCTAGTAAGCATACAGAGGTCAGGAATACTACTAAATATCCATAAATTCACAAAACAGCTTCCTACAACAACAAAGTAGATTGCCTGAAATGTCATTAGTGCTGCTGTCCAAAACTCCTGACCAACAAATAGCCTTAAAGTAACAGTGCAAGTCTTTTACATGGCATCCAGTGAAACTGGAGCTTTGCATTTTGCACTGCAATTTACTTTGGCTGTGCATGTTTATGTTGTGCTTTAGTATGGCTATTATTTTTCCAACTTTATTTCTTGGTACTTAACAAGAACCTTTATAATACTTTATCATACCTCAAGTATGATAAAGTACATTTTTGGATCAGTGGTATATTCATATATTTAAAATATTCATGTACATATTTGTAGGACATAATTATTCCATTCCTTATGGGAAGCTGGTACATTCATGTAACTCTTATTAATTCTTTCTTCATCCCCCATACCTTGAATCCCTTCCCATTTTAGAAATTTCTCTCTACTTCCTGTTATCTATCTTTTATTTCATATTGTATATATGAATTTGTGTTTTAAACTTCTCATGTAAAAATGTACATAATATTGAATCTTGTGCATCCGATTTATTTCACTTAAAAGTAATAGGTTGAGTTTTCTTCTTTTTGCATAGTAATTTAAAAAAGTTTTTGCGTGTGTTCTCAGGATGCACATCAAGCGTTGTGTCGATAATGAAAATGTCCATTGTATTTCTTTCCTCAGGATTAGTATACTATATTGCTCTTGTGTGTCTGTTATATAAATGAAAGAATTTAGAAGCAAAAGAACAGAGGCATACTTCAAATCATGGTAATAGACCATCTCTGGCCCCTCAACCAGTTCTCAGACTTGAGCCAACTTGCAGACCCAGAATCCCTTGAATGATGGGGAGGCCAGGTCTCCTTGGGGAGGAATCCTAATGTCCCCAGAATTTGTGCAGTCAATCTTTCTCCTTTCCTTCCCCAGAGGACCTAAGCCCTTTCACTTGAGTGACTACATTGGGGAAAAGGGAACAATTGGACATTTTGGGGACTACTGGACACTGATTTTGAACTGACGTTGGTTCCAGAGTATCCAAAACACCACAGTGGCCCTCCATAAGAGTAAGTGCCTATGGAGGGTAGGTGATCAGTGGAGTTTTAAGAGATCTGACTCACAGTGGGTCCAATAGGTCCTCAAATCCATCCTGTAGTCATTTTTCCTATTCCACAATGTATAGCTGGAGTAGATGCACTTAGTACTTGGCAAAATCCTCACATTGGTTCCCTAACCTGTCATGTGAGGGCTGTTAAGGTTTAAAAGGCTAAATGGAAGCTATTAGAATTGCTTTTGCCTGGTAAAATAGTGAACCAAAAGCACTATTGCATTCCTGGGGGGATTGCAGAGATTAATGCCACCATCAATGACTTGAAGGATGCAGGGATGGTGGTCTCCACCACATCTCCATTTAATTCCCACATTTGTCCTGTGCAGAAGACAGATGGATCTTGGAGAATGATGGTAGATTACCATAAACTGAACCAGGTGGTCACTCAAATTGCAGCTGTGGTACCAGATGGGGTTGAACAGATTAACACATCTCCTGGTAGCTGGTATGCAGCTGCTGAGTTGGCAAATATCTTCTTATCCACACCTATTCGTAAGGACCATCAGAAGCAATTTGCTTTCACTTGGCAAGGGCAGCAATATACTTTCACTGTCTTACCACAAGCGTGTATAAATTCTGTGGCCCTGTGTCACAACTTAGTGCATAGGGACCTTGATTATTTTTCTCTTCCTCAAGGCATGACAATGGTCCATTATATTGATGATGTTATGCTGATAGTGAGCAGGAGGTGGTAACCACCTTGGATTTGTTATTTCAGCATTTGAGAGCCAGAAAATGGGAAATAAATCCCACAAAACTTCAAGGTCCTTCTACCTCAGTGAAGTTTCTGAATCCAGTGGTGTGGAGCATGTAGAGATATTCCTTCTAAGGTAAAAGATAAGTTGTTGCTTCTGGCTCTCCCTATGACCAAAAAGGAGGCACAGTGCCTAGTGGGCTTATTCGGATTTTGGAGACAGCATATTCCTCACTTAGGTATCCTACTACGGCCCATTTACTGAGTGACTCAGAAAGAGGCTAATTTTGAGTGGGGTCCAGAACAAGAAAAAGCCCTGCAACCGGTCCAGGCTGCTGTTCAGGCTGCTCTGCCCCTGGGACTATATGGTCTAGCAGATCCAATGGTACTTGAAGTATCAGTAGTAGATAAGGATGCTGTCTGATGTCTCAGGCAAGCCCCCATGGGTGAATTGCAGTGGAAGCCTTAAGATTTCAGAGCAAGGATCTGCCATCTTCTGCAGACAACTACTCTCCCTTTGAGAAACAGTTCTTGGCCTGCTACTGGGCATTAGTAGAAATGAACACTTAACTATTGGACATTAGGTCACCATGAGTTGCTTATCATGGCCTGGATATTATCTGATCCATCAAGTCATAAGGTTGTGCTCAGCAACAGACCATCATTAAACAGAAGTGGTACATTTGTGGCAGAGCCAGGGCAAGCCCGGAGGGTACAAGTAAATTATACAGGGAAGTTGATCAAATATCTATGGCTCCTACATCTTATGTTTAGCCCTCTGTTTCCTAGCATGCATCCATAGCATTGTAGGGTGCACCATGTAAGCAGCTGTCAGATGAAGAGAAGACTAGGGCCTGGTTTACAGATGGCTCTGCACTCTATGCAGGCACCACCCACAAGTGTACAGTTGCAGCATTACAGCCCCTTTCTGGAACATCACTAAAGGGCAGTGGTGAAGGGAAATAATCACAGTGGGCAGAGATTTGGTCAGTGAACCTGGTAGTGCATTTTGCCTGGAGAAAGAAATAGCCAGATGTGCAACTATGTACTGACTCATGGGCTGTAGCCAATGGTTTGGCAGGATGGTCAGGAACCTGGAAGGGACATGATTGGAAAATCGGTGACAAGGATATTTGGGGAAGAGGTATGTGGATAGACCTCTCCATATGGGCAAAGGACGTAAAAATATTTGTTTCACATGTGAACACTTACCAAAAGGTGACATCACAGAAGACAGCCTTAATAGTCAAGTGGATAAATGACCCGCTCTGTGGATAGTGGCCAACCTCCTTCCTCAGCCACCCCTGTTATTGCCCAGTGGGCCCATGAAAAGATTAGCCATGGTGGCAGGGATGGAGGCTATGCATTGGCTCAGCAACAGGGACTCCCACTCACCAAGGCTGATCTGGCTACAGCCACTGCTGAATGCCCAATATGCCAGTTACAGAGGCCAACACTGAGTCCCCGACATGGCAACATTCCCCGGTGGCAGGTTGGCTATATTGGACCACTTCCATCATGGAAGGGATTGTGCTTTGTCCTCACTGGCATAGACACATATTCTGGATATGGATTTGCCTTTGCTGCGCGTAATGCTTCTTCCAAAACTACCATCTGAGGACTTACATGCTTTATTCACCACCATGATATTCCACACAGTATTGCTTCCGACCAAGGAACACATTTTACAGCCAAAGAGGTGCAGTAATTGGCTCCTGCTCATGGAATTCACTGATCTTACCATGTACCTCATCATCCAGAAGCAGATAGATAGATAGATAGATAGATAGATAGATAGATAGATAGATAGATAGAACAATGGAATGGCTTTTTGAAGATGCAGTTACAATGCCAGCTAGGCGGCAATAGTTTGTAGGGCTGGGGTAAGGTACTTCAACAAGCTGTCTATGCTTTGAATCAGTGCCCTCTGTATGGGACTGTGTATCCCATAGCCAGGATTCATGGGTCCAAGAATCAAGGGGTGGGAATAGAAATGGCACCACTCATCATTCCTCCTAGTGATCCATTAGCAAAATTTTTGCTTCCTGTCCCCACAACATTATGTTCTTCTGAACTAGAAGTCCTAGGTCCAGAGGGGGGAATTCTTGTACCAGGAAGAACATCAATGATACCATTGAACTAGAAGCTAAGATTTCCCCCTGGTCACTTTGGACTCCTCATGCCTCTAAGGAAATAAGCTAAAAAAGGAATAACGGTGTTGTCAGGGCTGATTGACCCAGACTATCAAAGGGAAATTGGATTACTACTCCACAATGGAGGAAAGGAAGAATATACATGGAGTGCAGGAGACCCCTTGGGGCATCTCTTAGTATTACCATTCCCTGTTATTAAGGTGAATGGGAAGCTACAACAACCTAGTACAGGCACAAAGACAAATGATCCAGAGCCTTCAGGAAGAAAGTATGGGTCACTCCACCAGGGAAAGAACCAAGACTTGCTGAGGTACTTGCTGAGGGCAAGGGAATACAGAATGTGTAGTAGTAGAAGTTAGTTCTACATATCAGCTAAAACCCTGTGATCAGCTATAGAAGGTGAGTATAGTTGTACTATTTCATCCCTATATATAGTTGTGTTATAATACAATACAGATAGATTTAGTACTAGTTCTTCAGGATTAACCTACACTCGTAGGTATTAGTGTGTTTCCATTTGTACACAGAATAGTATTGTTATAACAATATATTGTTAGATGCAATTATATTTCTGTATTTGGAGGCTGATTTAAAGGAATATGTCTAGTTGACAAGTTGACAAGTTGACAAGGGGTGGACTGTAGTGGTCGATGCTTTGTGTCAACTTAGCTACATGCCTGTTGGTCAATACATTGCATCAATTTGGCTGCATTGCTTGGCTGTTGCACACTGTAAGCTGTGAGGGCCCCACCCCCAAATGACTCAGCACAAAACGGGTTAAGGAAGAATTCATCATTCCTCTTCATGGGATAAACTTCAGTCTTTACAGTCAGCTTGGACCTTATCTCCTGGCTTCTAGGACAGACTCTTCAGCCTCCAGATTGGATCCTTCAGCTTTCCATATCAGATTCTTCTGTCTTGCAGATACCACAACTGGCAATTAAAGACTGGTAGAAACTTGTAGAAGCCAGTAGAGACTGTTAGAGATGGAATACTGCATTGAGTATAAAAACCTTGGGACTGAATCCTTCAGCTGGTAGTGTGTAGACACTCTTTTTTTTTTTTTTTTTTTGTAAGAATTTTTTATTTTATTTATTTATTTTTCTTGTTTCAGAAACTTTATTTGTTTATTCACTCATATTTATGGCCAGCTCAGCCCGCCCTGAGGGCAGGGCTGGCGCAGCATGTGGTGCCGGGGATCAAACCGTGGTCCCTGCAGTCGCCGAAGCTTTCCCAAGCAGGGGCTTTAGACCACTGAGCCATCCCACCAGGCCCCATGTGTAGACACTCTTGATACTCTTGCTCCTCTGACTCTGGGACTGGCACATCTTGTGTTATATCTGTTTCTTGTATTATATCTGTTCCTCTAGTAAAACTCTGAGTAAAACAATATGGCACCAGAAGAGTAGAGTCGTTTGCTGTGACTAAACCTAACCATGTGGACTATTGGCTTTTGGGAATGTTTTATGGGAAGAGATAGGAAAGATGTCGAGATTTCACCCACAAGAGAAGAACTGGAAGAGCTCTGGCCTTTCTGTAGGGGAGATTGTGGCCAGAACTCAGACCAGAAGACTGATAGGAATCCTGCCTGTAAAGATCAAGCTGGGGAAGTTTCTGCTGGGAAGAAGGACTGCATTGTTTGTTGGACTCCAGATCATTTGTGTTTTTGATTGGTATAAAACTTGTCTGAATTTTGCTCATGTCCAGAGACTGCCTGAGACTGAAATTAAACATGGAGGATGGATGAATCTTTCAAAGGAAATCTCAAAGCAATCAAATATTGAGGCAGTGGCATGGTTATTGCTAGGGGCTCTTAGTCAAATATATGTTGAAAACGAAGAGCAAAGAGCCCAGCAGAATGATTTAAAATGTGAATTTGGCCAAAAAGAAAGTCCCAGGAAGGCTGTGGACTGAAAAGATAGAGCTGAGATCTCCACTGCCCAGGAGGAACAGGAGAATAGCAAAGATGTCCTGAGGGCATCACAGGAGGTGGCAGGTTCTCACCCTTTGTAGCCTCAGAATCACAAGGGTGAGGGACCTTGCTTTGAAGAGAAGGCTGCAGAGCCCCATGTTACAGAATGGAGGCAACTGTCACACCAGGTTCCAGAATGGAGGCAGCAGCCACACCAGACTATGGAGTGGTGCCAGCATACAGTATTTGTTTCTCTTGAATCAGGGTCAGAGTGTTCAGCAATTCAGGTACTCAATCCCTACAGCCAAGAGAGAGGAAGGCCTGGCTACTGCTTCAGCTGGCAGCAGACCTTGGAATCATCCACATGGCATTGGTTTTAGGTGCATGCAGAATGCAGGAGTTCTGAGGTTAAGAAGACTTCCACCTTGGTTTCAAAAGAAGGTGCGGGAGGCTAGGCAGTGTGCGCCTGAGAAGGCAGTGTGTAAAGCTGTGGGTGAGAAGGCTACTCCATGGAAACCCCAGAAGTTTGGGAAAGCCAGGAACATGAATCACCAAAGGAAAACTGCAGAGAGAGCAAGGCCAGCCTAAGAGAGAAGCCATGGGAGCTACAACCACCAGAAGTGTCACTTAGAGTGCCACTCCATAGAGGTGGAGTCACATGGAGCTCATGATTTGCCATAGATTACTTCAATTCCACATGGAACTATAAGACTTAATGTTTGTTCTGGTAGATTTTGGACTTGTTTTGGCCCCAATGATTTGTATCCTCCTGTATATACCTTTTGGAATGGCAATGTTTATCTTGTGCCTTTGAATGTTGGATATATTTAACTTTTCCTTTGCATAGGGGTTCACATATCAGAGTTTGCCTTGAATCTTGGAGGAAACTTGGAACTTAGACTTTTGAGCAATGCTGAAACTGTCAGAACTTTGTCAACTCTTAGAGATGGACTAAAATGCCTTCTGTAGAAAAGGATGTGTGTGAGACTTTGGGGGGTCCATGGGGGAATTTTAGGGTTTGAATATAGTTGTCCCCCCAAAGCTTCATGTAAATCATGGGGCTGTCAAATGCATGGCTCAAGAGGCAGGGCCAAAGGATCAGGGTGGGGCATGAGGGGCGTGGCCAGGAGAGGTGTGAACCATTAAGCTGACAGCACACGCTGTCAGAGGTCCCCCTTCCCCTCAGGCAGTGATCTCTCTGAGGTTTGAAGCAAATCATCCTGGACACAGTGGCATAGTCTCTAGATCTTGCTATGTAATTTAGGCTGCTATGAAATTAGGCTGTTATGAAACCTCCAGTAACGGTGAGCTAAGTAAACCTTTCCTTTCCTAAGCTTGTGAATTGGGTATTTGTCCCCGCAATGAGAGAAAAGTAACTAAGACATCCACCTAGGCTACAAGCATTGTGAATGGTACTTCCTGCACCCAGGATGGGCATTTTCATTATCTACACATAACTATGTTAATTCCAATCAGCAGACTAATATAATACTATACCACTGCAATGCCAGTATCACATGTCCTAGATCCATCCAGTTCTAAAAAGTCACTCGCATGTGTGCTTGAGACATTGGGGGTGACATCAAGACACAATCCATAATATTCTTCCATTGTCCTCCGAAAGAGTCATGTGTATCCCTGTATGTAAATGGTGTTTAGTCCATCTGCAAGAGTGGCCAAAGTCCTAAAAGTTTCAGCATTGCTAAAAAGTCCAAGTCTAAATTCCCTTCTGAGATATAAGGCAAACTCTTAGTTGCAAGCCCTAGTACAAATGAAAAGAGCATTAAACACTTTTAATATACCATGGTACAAGATACATGTTCCCATTCCAAAAGGTACAAAGAGGAATGGAAAGAAATCAAACCAAGGCAAATCCAAAATCCATCAGAACAAACATCAGATCTAATGTTTCCATGTCCATCCAACATCTGGTACAATCTGTGGCAAGATGTGAACTTCAGTGAGTTTGGTTGGCTTTGCCCCTATGACACTGCCACTGATTACAGAAAGTGACTTCTCTCTTGGGTCAGCTCTGTTCATTCTGTGGAGTTTTACTCAGATAATCCGTATTTCTTGTCTGGCCAATCTTTATGGGTCTCCAATGAACCTTTAGCTTCATACTCATGACTTCATACACTGACCTCTCAGGGACTCATTGCCTGAGCTCCCAATCAATCCTTTTTCTAAAATCTGTGGGGAAGCCATCTGAACCTCACAACTCTTGCATTCTGCATACACTTAAAAGCAACATCACAGGTGTGATGCCAAAGTCTGCCACTGACTGGAACAGTAGCCAGGCTTCCTCTTCTCTTGGTTGTAGGGATCCACTGCCTGGATTGTTAAGTGCTATGAGTCCAGTCACAGAAACAAATTCTCTAGGTCACAGCCATTCTGGAACATAGTGCCCTTAAATTCTCTTCTCAGATCAAAATCTCAAATCAATTTTGAGGCTACAAAGGGTGGAGTACCTGCTGGGTTTTGTGATATCTTCAAGCAATTTTTTATATTATGCTATTCCAAAATTTCTTGGCTTTTATTGATAATCTGTTCAGCAACTAAATTCTCTCCTGCTCCATCTTTGCAGAATGCAACTTTAATAGCATTTTGATTCATTCTGATGGGCTCTTTGCTTTTGATTCTCAATGTAAATCTGGCCAACGGTTTCCAGTTCACAGCCTTAGCATTACAACGCTTGGAATTTGTTCCTCTAGATTAGCTAGTAAACTGCCCTTAATTTCAGTATCAGGAAAAGTCTCTGGAGAAGAGCAAAATCCACAAAAATGTCCTGCCAAAGCATAATACACATAGCCTGGAGTCCAAAACCCAGTGTTGCAGAACTTATTCCTAAATCAAGCCTCCTGAGCCTGGTCTTTACCAGATACATTTCTGTCAGCTTGCTAATCTTCTGAGCTCTGAGCAGATTCTCCCATCAAGTTAAGCTTGAAGAATTTCAGGGATGCTTCTTCAGCCTGCATCCCCAAGCCTTTTCTAACATTCCCACAAATCAGTTCCAAGGTCTCCTGAAGCACATGGTCAGCATCACAGCAATGACCTGACTCTTGGTACCAAACTCTTACTTTTTCAGTACTGAAGCAAAATATTCAACACCCAAAATTAATAGAGGAAAGATTTATTTTGGCATACAGTAGAGGTTTTGGATCATAGCCAGCTATCTCTGGCTATGGCACATCAGGGGCACCACAGAGCAGAAATAGTCTACCATGGCAAGCAGAAGGCAGCAAGCAAGCAAGGAGCCACAGCAGGCAGCAAACCTTCCCTCTTTCCTTTTTATGCAATCCAGGCTACAAGCTTTTTGGGTGATGCCGGGCACACTCCAGATTGGTCTTCCCATTATCATTATGCAAAACTATGCTAATTGTAATGAGTGGACTAACTTAGTAACACATGCCCTTAATCCCAGTATCACATACTATAGATCCAGCCAGCCCAAAAAAGCCCTGCCTATGAGTGCTTGACGTCTATATACAAGTCATTACAAGTGGAAAGGGAAACTTCTAGCACTTCAAACAATCAAGCCAAATTTATCAAACATATGAACTCAGTTGAAAAACACCAGTAAAGAAACTAACCTCTGGGACACTAAAGAGAGATTTTTCAGATTTTAATGAACATGTCATTAATTTTCCAGGAGTCAAAAACTAAACATTGATTTGACCCAGCATCCCAGCCCAGCATGTGATGTAGACCACCCTGGGCCCACAGGAAACTCATTCTAACCAGCAACCAAGTCCAGCGCATGAGTGCACCTACCTGGGCCCACTGGAAAAAAATTTAGCCAACTGTCCCTGAGGTCAGACAAAGGACTTCTAACTAGAATACATAAAGAATGTTAAAAATCAGGTCCTCAAAATTTAAAGCACCATGCAAACATGGGCATCTGAGACAAATACACCCTTCTCGGATGCAGAAATACAATTGGCAAGTAAATATATTAGAAATGTTCAATATCACTGATCATTTGAGAAATGCAAATTAAGACAGCACTGAGATTCTATCTCATTTCAGAAAGAATGTCTTTCATCAAAAAATCAACCAATAAAAAATACTGGAGGGGCTATGAGGAAAAAGGAAACCTCCATTGTTAATGGAAGTGTAGACTGGTGTAGTCACTATGGAAATCAATGTGGAGACTCCTCAAAAAAATATGAGTAGATGTATCATTTGATTCAGCTATGCACTTTCTGGGTACCCTCTCAGAAGAGCTGAAAACAATATATGTGCACCCATGTTTATAGCAACACAGTTTGTCGTAGCTAGATCTTGGAAACAGACCAAATACCCATCAATTGAAGAATGGATAAAAAGATATGGTATTTTTACGCAATAGAGCATTACTCAGCTATAGGGAAATATAAACTTGAGGCTTTTATAGGCAAACTTGAGACCATACTCATAAATGAAATAAATAGATCAGGCCCATATGTATAAACATTGTATCATCTCCCTAATGTAAGAAATTGAAAGAGTAAATAATATCCAAAAGGTACAATTGATACTGTAAAAGACAAACTGTTCAAAGGAAAAAAAAACTGGGTAAAGAGGAGAAAAGAAAGATAGAAAGAAAGAGAGAGAGAGAGAGAGAGAGAGAGAGAGAGAGAGAGAGAAAGAAAGAAAGAAAGAAAGAAAGAAAGAAAGAAAGAAAGAAAGAAAGAAAGAAAGAAAGAAAGAAGTGATTTTATGACAAATTGCATATGTTTTATCTGGTAATGTGAATAATTACTTTGAAGGTAATACTGTAGACTATGAAAACCATTGGTGATTTCTTACAAAAAAAAACCCAAAAAACTGATTTTAGAACCAAAGATACAAGTGGAATGTAAAAGAACGAAAAAGGCACTCCATACAAATAGTAACCAAAAGAGATCTTACACTAGTTGCTATGATCTGTGTCTGGTTGTCCCCCCAAAGCCTCTTGCAATCCTGGGACTGCATCTGGAGTTTGTGACTGATTACTGTGGGTGTGGGTGCTGCACCTGCCCTGGGGCAGGTAACATGCATTACAATGTGTGGAGGGGAGAGAGGCTAGCTAGCTGCTGAGATGCTGCTTTTCCCTATGTTCTTGCTCTTTTCACCCTGAACAGCTCCTTTCTGCCATGTGCTTCACTGCCTAGGAGCCAGATGAGTATGGACTGAAACTTCCACTGTCTGTGAGCTAATTAAACTTTCCTCCTTCATTTTGGGTGTCAGGTATTTGTCCCAGCACCAAAAGAGTAACTGAGACATTAGTATAAAAAAATAGGCTTTTAACCAGAAAACATTACATAAGATAAGGTTACCCTATATTAATAAGATACTTGATAAAAAGAACAGGATATAATTATAAATGTTTAAATACATATGTATCATATTCTTAAAATACATGTATAAAAATGGCAGAATTAAAGGGAGAAATAGTTCTACAATATTTTCTGGGATTTCACTGCTCTATTTGCAACAATGGACAGATCAATGAAATTTGGTAAATAAGAAACAAAAGAAATGAACAACACAGTAAACCTACAAGACCTAATAAAGGCATGCATAAGGCACTACACAGCAATAGCAAGGTGCACATTTTTCTCAAGTGCACATAGTAAGAAAATGGTCATAATAAACTTTAAAAAATACACATTATACAAAACCACTTCTTCAATAACAATAAAATGAAGTCATAAATCAACAATAAAAGAAAAACTAAACAGCTTCTTCAATCACAATAGGATGAAGTTATAAATCAACAATAACAGCAAAACAAAATGCACAAAAAGCAAATGAGATTTTCTTAAACAATCAACCAGTCAAAATGAGATATCACAAGGGAAATTAGAAAACATTCAGAGTTGAATGAAAGCAAAACCACAATAAGCCTGTCAAAATTTAAAGGACAAAATGGAAAAGCAGCAACAGAAAAGCAACATTCTGAGGAAAATTTATATTCATAAGTGTATACATCAGTAAAGAAGAATGTTGTCAGGCAATGTCATAACTTAACATTCTAAGGAATTACAAAAAGAAAAGTAAAGTCTTTTGCTAGTAAAACTAGCAAAAGAAAGGAAATAATAAAATTGTGTAAACATAAACAAAATAGAGAACAGAAAACTTGGATAGACGTAAATAAAATGGACAATAAAAAATAATACAGAAGACCAAAGAAATAAAAAATTGGTTCCTAGAAAATATCAACAAAATTCACAACCTTTTTGTTTAGCAACCTTTTGGTTTCAAATTGGTTTTGAAACCAATTACTTGTTTTGTGCAAAACACTTTTTCCATGGACAGCTTGGGTTGGGGAATCATTTCAGTATAACTCAAGCACATTATTTTTATTGTACAATTTAATTCTATTACATTATGATATATATTAAAATAATTACACAACTCTCTTTAATATGAAATCGGTGGGATTCTGAACTTGTTTCCTGCAACTAGTTTGATGCTTCTGAGCTGATGGGAGACCATGACATCCATGACACTGCTTACGTGTACTCTGCTTCTATAGCCCCTGCTTTTGATGTCACTACAGAACGCCCTGCTTCACACACAAAAAATGTTGGAAATGGAGCTAGGCTTTTCTAAGTTTTTATGGAGCAGCTCTGGAGTAGCTCTCATAACTCGAAATTTTTGACCTCTGTACATAGGAGAAGAAACATGCATTCCTGATAGAGCTCTCTGAAGAGAAGGAGGTAAAGGCATGTGCTTTAATATGGTGGATCCTTTTCATCACACTTTATGGAAGATTGTTAAATTTAGGTGATATTTTTGTGACTAAGTAGCATTTCTGTAAGAATGACACAGAGCATAAGTGTACACTCAGAAGTAAACTCTTTGATCAAACTAGTAAAACTAGAAAGCTATCCAGTCATGGCAGCCACTCCATCTGACACAAGGTGAATAATTCAGTTTTCTCGACATGTAAGCATACATGGGTGGGATTGCTGTAGTATTAGTTGACAGTGAGAGCTCACATACTTATCCTCATGCACATCTTGCTGCAAAACAGATTGCACAAAAACAGCATTATTGCTTTGCTGTAAACATTGGTAGACTTGTCAACCTGGATTGTACAGCATAGTGATTCTTTTATCTTTTCTAAAAGTTGTACTTTATTGTCCTCTGCTATTTTATAACTCATCTAGCTTTATTTCTAGCTGAAAGAATTCATGCCATCTTTTCAACTACAGCCTCTCCTAAAAATTCATGATTAATGTCCTCAATGACTGAAAGAATCAACTCTTTGCCAATAATAAAGCTATTCTTAGCGTTGGCAATGTAATGAGCCACTGGGAATGGCACTCTCAGTGCAGATACATTTGACAAGTTATCCTGCAATCAAAAAGGGAAGAAAAGTATTATTGTAAAAGATTATTCACATTCTGAACCATGCAATAGGGAACATATTTGCTATTTGTTCAAAACAATTGGATTTAAATCCAGGTGTGGTGGCACACAACTGTATTCCTAGCACTCGAGAGGCTGAGGCAGGATTATTGTGAGTTCAGGACTAACTTAGGCTCCAAAGTGAGCTCAAACCAGCCTGAACTGCATAGTAAGACCCTTATCTCAAAAACAAAACAAAACAAACAAACAAATAAAAAACCCATGAGGATTTAAAAAGTTACTTACAATGTAGATTAGGTCTCATAAAACAAACAATTGAAAAATTCAGAATAACTAAATGCCAACCAGGATGTCCATCATTGACATCTTCATCATTATGTTTAGTGGGGAGACATTTTATTGAAATTGTGTCTCCCATAGAGAAAAAAGGCCAGCATGACAGTGTAAAGCATTTTGTCAAAAGGAAGACAATAATACAAAAAGAAATCTGAAAGAAAAAAGATGCTACTGTCTAGATTGTAATGTTGCATTGTGCATTGAATGCTTTAATATATACCACACACAGGGCCAATGAGATAGCTCAGCAAACAAAGTACTTGCTTAGGTAAGTGCAGGGACTGGGGTTCAATCCACATGCAGCACTGGCCCTGCCCCCCAAGGCACAATGAGCCAGCAACTGAAGTGTGTGCCTGCTCCCCAGCAGCACTGGGGATGCTGAAAACAGGAGGATCACTGAGTCCAAGCTGTATAGTGAGACTCTGTACCAAATACATAAAAGAGATATACCATACAGAAAAATTATTTAATAAATAATAATTTAAGATTTAGTACTTCTTAGGCCTCAATAAGAAAGAAAGAGTCAATACAAATAATATGAAAAGAATACGGATAGAAGTAATAGCAGAAAACTTCCCAGATATGGGGAAGCAATTCTGATATTCAGATAACCAAAGCATATAGAACTCCACATAACATCGACCCAATTAAAAACACGCCCAGATATATAATAATCAAGATCCCAGAAATTCAGCACAGGAACAGTGCACTAAATCCGAAAGAAACAGATCAAATTTAAAGGAAAACCCATCAGAATAATGGCAGATTTCTCTTCACAAACCATTAAGTCAAAAATAGCATGGAGCAGAGTACTTTAAGTCCTCCATGAAAACAAATTTCAGCCCAGACTACAATACTATACAAAACTCTTCCAAGATTAATAGAGAAGTGAAATACTTCCAGAACAAAAAACTAAAGAATTTCATGATGACAAAGTTAACCCTACACAGTTCACTAAAAGATATTCCTGAGAGGATGAAAATGACCACAACTCCATGAATGAGAATTGTGGGGGCCTGGTAACTGATGTCCATCTTGTAATTACATCAACCATCCCCGTTGGGGTCCCTGAGTTTAGTTTCGGTTTCTCTGTCTCCTGATAAGTTTCTATTTCCCGTAAGTCACATGCTCTAAAGTCCTTACCCGGTTGCCTTGGATGCCTGATGACGGGTTTCCAAGTGGCCCACCGTTGCCTAAGATACCTGTCGATGTCGCTGGCCAAATTACCTCATTCCCATACACTGTATATATACCCGAGCGCCCTTTTGAATAAACGAGTTTATTCAGATTAGAATCCTGTCTTGTCTCCATTTCTCATGTCTCTTGTCCCTTATTCTCCCTTCAATCCTCACACCCCCTCTAGGACCTACATTGATTCCCTCACGGGTCGAGGCAGAGACTGGAAAGAACTAACCAAATAGGGCAAGCAGTTTAACACAGGAGAAAAAGAAGTATACAAATGCAGTCTTCAATTATTCTTTTGTATACAGCAGCAAAATACTTCCATCAGCATACTCTACAAATGAACTTCTCCTGCACCCTATTGGTCATGATTCTGTCTGGGTCTACAGGGTGGATATCAAGGAAACAGCAGTAGCTCAGTCCCACAAGTGGCCACCAGTAAGCATCATGGACACCGTCTTTGTCCACAACATACTAAAACTTTGTGCATTATCCTATTCCCAAACTGCTAGTAGTGCTGGCCACATATTTGCTATTCCAGTCTTTGTGTTATGTTTTATTCTTAGTAATTCTTTATTATTGTGAAAACTTTTTCTTAGTTGATATTTTTGTATTTATTAACCTAATCAAATAATATGTGAGTACTCTGACTTGATTACAGATTTACACTTATGAGACACAACATTCTGGCTTCTTAGTTGGACTCACAATTTGATTTGGATTTTGGGATATTGATTTGAAATGTTTAATTTTAATTAATTAATTTTCTCAATATTGTTTAATCTTATTTTTGTTTTAAGATTTATACTGTGTCTTTGACTTATAATCTGTTTATAAGACATAGTATGATATTTTCTCCTAGTATTAGAAACTTTAAGAAGTTTATTTCTATTTTCCACTGACTTGATATTACTTCTTCATCATTTTTTTTTTCTTGTTTCAGAACTTTTGTTTGTTTATTAATTTATTTTCATGGCCAGCTCAGCCTGCCCTGAGGGCAGGGCTGGTGCAGCACGTGGTGCCAGGGATCAAACCATGGTCCCTGCAGCCGCCCAAGCCTTCCTAAGCAGGCGCTTTAGACCACTGAGCCATCCTGCCGGGCCCCTACTTCTTCGTCTTTTACACACACACACGCACACACATACATACACACACACATGAAAAAATATGCATATAAACTGACATAGGAATGATACAATTTTGTAGAAATCTTCAATGATCTTTTAAATGGATTCATCTAATATAATTATATTTTATATAGTCCTGTATCACTACCCTTTTGAGAGCTCTTTACTCTTTATCCAGGACCATACAGCAACTTCCCTTGTTTCCTGGATTATGCTCTTCACTATTTTCTATATGCTATCTCTGTATCAGAATATTTTGAGTATGTGTTGTTCTTCCACACCTAGTATTTTTATGTATATGCTTTAATGACTTTTTTCTTTGCAATTAGCTTTGGACAATTTCATTTTCGTGTATCTTGGTATGATTTTATTCAAATTTCTTGTGCAAAAGGTTCATTTTTATTGGAAATGTGGTGCTTTAATTTCAACTAAATTAAGTTTTAAATGTTTAAATATGCATTGCCTATCCCTTTCTACTTTGAAAATTTTAATTATATGAATATGAGTTTCTTGATTTTGGCACAGAGTGAACTATTATATGATTGATCTGTAAATGCTTTCTTCTTCATTTTTATTTATATTTTATATTTATATTATATATTTATTTATATTTTATTTATAACAATTTTATTTATAACAATTTTTATTGTTATATTCATTTAAGTTTGTAAATAATATATTTATAATGTGCAATCTATTATTAATCTCATGTTATGTATTCATTTCAGAAATATTTCTCTAAAATATACTGTCTACATCTTATATTCCACATCTCAATATTTATGTATAATTCTTAACATGCTATATAATTATTGATTTTCAATAAAGTTAGTAAGAAAAACAGTTTTTTTTTAAATTTTAGGGAAGGGGCTACAGAATTGTTCAGTGTCTCACTACTAGATGAGATTCGTAGTGTAATCCCAAGAGCTGGGATTACAAGCACGTGCCACCACACCCAGTTTCAATTTTCATCTCAGTGTGCCCTGGGGGCAGGGCCCCCATGGCAAGGGTTTTGATATGAGACTGCCAGTAACTGGTTTATTACAGTCTCTATGCAGTCAGACATCTCTCCTAATGTTAATCTATATTGGCAGCTGCTCCCACTGCTAGCATTACCACCCCAGTTCCACCTCAGATCACTTGCCATTTCTTTTTTCTCTTAAGGAATGCAATCTAGAGCCCTGGCACATGCAGTTCACTGTAAAGTTCTTTTTCCCACGCAGAATGCCACTGATGTGAGGGGGGGCAGACTTAGGCAGTGATGTGCATGACGAGAAGTGGCTGTTGAGCCAGATGAGGCTTTGCTTCCTCATCCACCACTAGCTTCCTACTTAATAAGCCAGTTCCTAGGACCCTGTGGACAGGGTCTACATTGGGTTGATATTTATCATCTATGGTCCTGAGCTTTAGGAGTTTGGCTGACTGCATATAGAAGCTCTAAAAATGCACCATTCAGACTTCCAGCTGCAGTGACTGAGGTCACACAGCTGCTGCTCTGAATCCCCACGTGTTGGCACCAGGGCCACACTTCCCACATGCTGGGGTGCGCTAATGAGTGACTGAGTGTGTTCAGCCGAGACACTGGTGAAGATTTCTTGGGGAGCTTGAGGGATTTGCAGGAGTTGGTTAATGATAGGTTCCGGCCCTAGTACAAATTGCTGACTTATTATGGCAGCCATCTAACATGCTGAAGCCCTTAGCAGCTTATCTTCCCAGAGACCACCTCCCCCCTTCTTTTCCAACTCAGCCCAGGGTGCAATTTCCTTTCACCTTTACCGCCTCCTCAGGGAAGTCCCTAATCAGCTCCTCATATATTTCTAAACATCCTCCTCAAACTCCACCCCTAGCAAAAGTCCATAAAAGCCTCAGCTTTCTTTGTTTCAGACTGGCAGATCTACCTGACCCATCTGCCCTCATCCTTTCTGTGTCTTTGGAGTTAATAAAGGCTTTTTTTTTAAAAAAAAAATCTTTTGTATCTCTTTACTGAACCTCCAAAAACCTGTCAGTTAACGAACAGTTTGAGCTGAAAATTTTCCCATTGACCTACCAGAAAATTTCTTAAAATTGTGCTAGAGTCTAAGATCACTTGCTCTGCCCTATCTTCTCTCTCCTTGCCTGTGTAGAGGTTAGAGCTACCTTACAGTGTTAAGGTTCTCTCTTCTCTCTGACAGATACCTTTGCCCTCAAAGTTACCTCAATATTGAGGTACTCTCAATATTTTTTTCATGTATCTTGGTATGATTCATTTATATTTCAGGCTGGCCTTAAATCATTTGTAGCCCAGGCTGGCCTTGGATCCACAATGGTCCTCCTGCCTCAGCCTCCTGAGTACTTGGATTACAGGCATGCACTACAATACCTACCTAACCTCCCAGTAAATCTTTTGTGTGTAGAAAGGCCTTTGGAATCAGTTTTGCAGGACTCAACTTTAAGTGCTTGCTTTGAAGATATTGAAGATATTGATACACAGTATAATAGCTAGTACATACTTACTATTTGTTTAGCATTTTTTTTTCTAAAACAAAAGAATCACCATTTAAAATTGTGTTACATTTCTGACTGGATACATGAATAGCCTTTTTTATTTTATTCTTCATAATGGCTCATTTGTTCTGAGATATGTATAAGCCTCTTTTCATTGATTTTTTTAAATTAGAGCATCATAAGTGCTGAGATTTATAACTGTTGTTCTGTCTCAGTTTAGAAAGGTTTTAGGCCTGTTTCTAATTATGATTTTAGTTTTGATGTTTTTAATTACTGTTGCCTCAAATGTTCTTGCTCCTTCATCAGAAATATCCTTGTCCTTAGGCTGTTCTATTTCTTTACTTATCACACTTTCTTTTTACCTTATTTTATTTTATTTATTTATTTATTTATTTATTTATTTATTTATTTATTTATTTATTTTTGTATTTTAGAGAAGGGTCTACAGGGTGCTCAGGGTCTCACTACTAGATAGGACTCTAGTGATCTGCCTGTTTACGGCCTCCCAAGAGCTGGGATCACAGGTACTCACCACCACACTCAGTTTCAATTGTCTCAGCACTCCCTGGGCGCGGGGATGGTATGTCAGGCCCAGGGATCTCCCCGGCCCCTGCATCTGCTTGCAGGCACTTTAATCTGCTGAGCTATTTAGCTGGCTTATTTTGAAGTGTTTTTCACTCATCTTGAAGTGTTTTTCTCTTTAATTTTTGGAGGATGCCACCTGTTGTGCAGTGCTGCTGCGGGCGCCACCATAATGCTTTGCTTCCACATCCTCATCCCTGCTCCTTCAGCTTTCTTTCTTCTCCAATAAATTATTATAACACCTAGGTAACTGGGGACAAATCAGAGAATGCCAGGCTGCATCTGAGACTATATTATTTCTACAAATAAAACCTTTCTAGTAGGAAATAAATGCAGGAATAAGACTTTCTAAGGCTTTAGAGCACCAAAGTTTTCCTTATGTTATTCTATTAGACATCAGAGAACCACAGAGTGGTGCTGGTGGTGTGGGACAGAGGGTGGAGACTTCTCAGCCTTGTGGAGCTGCAGTGGAGGATTGTATTGGGTGCAGCCTTACAGGTGGGTAGAGTATGATGTCACTGTCCATTTACCTGGTTCCAAGCACCTGATGAACAAAGCTTAGCTATTGCCCTTGCTGTAGCATAAGAACTGAACACATTTTCCCTTCTGTATAGCTGTGTGACAAGGAGATTGCCTCTCTGTCTCTAGTTATAACAGTTCTATCCCTGGTCTTTGAGGTGGTGGAGGAGAGGTGATTCCTATTTATTCCCAGGTGGGCAGGTTTTCTCTGTGTCTCACTGTGTGAGTCCAGTAGTCATTAGAAACTCCTGTAAATTCTATCAATGGTTGGTTCTTACTGCTAATTATTGATGGTACCACTTTTATCTCTTGCTAAACTGACTGGATACTTTAGTAATGAGCTGGGGAAAACTGTGCTAGGAGCTCTCATGGGATGCTCTTTTTCAAAGACTCCACCCTCCCATTTCAAGTTTTGTATAAGACATGAACATTTTCCTCCTTCCCATATACTAAAGTTATTTGGCACAGAGGAAGCACTGAACGTAGTGTTCTTGTAACAAAAAAGGCATGAACTGAATAATGAAATTCAAGGGTTTAGTCCTCAAAAATGTTATTTCCCATACTGTTACACTGCATATGAAATTTTAGTCTTTCTCACTAGATTAACACATTTACAGTGAAGATGAACTTTGCATAAATAGGCCTCATTCCTAAATGTGTAAATACAGCTTGAATTTGACAACTCACCTACAATTGAGAACAAGCCATAAAGAAAAAATACATAAAGTCATAAGCATATTTTTTCTCTGTAGAATCTTGCATCCAATTTGCTGGGGGAACCACAAACATGAAAACAGGCAGAAATAAAAACAAATGAAGAAGCAAGCTACCCCGGTGTCTTAGTTACTTTTCCCTCATTGCTAGGACAAATACCCAACACCTAAAATGAAAGAAGAAAAGGTATATTTAGCTCATGGCTACTGGAAGTTTCAGTCCACACTCGGTTGGATCCAAGGCAGCAAGGCACATGGCAGAGAGCAGCAGTTCATGGTGGCAGAAGAGCAACAATGGTGCCAGAACAACCAGGGGAGCAGAGAGCAACAGCATGAGTCTGTCTCTCTGTCTCTCTTTATATGACATTCAGGCTCTCCACCTCAGCCTTTCCACCTTAGGCCACACACATAATCTCAGAAGTACTTAGACCCATAATCCCTACTCTCAGGCTACCTGGCAGCCAGAAGACCCCTGGTCAGCATCAAGAGAGACTCAAGCATCTGTGTCAATCAGAGCCACTATAGAAAAGCAAAGCAGGGACAGTTCTGGAGTTCAAGTGCAGAGCTGAAAAGCAGACAAAGACTAGGTTGATCTAATTTCTCTCTCTGGTTTTATTGTTCTCTAATGGGAGAATTATTTTCTTGCTTTCCATGAGTTGAGCATTTCAAGCTAATATTAATAATAATAACAACTGTCTTATTCCTGTATTCTGGAGATGTCACATGAGGGCCAGAGATAAATTCACATGAAGCAAAGGCTACAATCAATGGAGGTTTCACAAAGGTCTCTTTTGCTCCCTGCAGTAGCTTTTTGGAAAGAGTTTGGCATCTTCAGCTATTGATTTTTAGTTCCCCATCGCTTAATCAAATCTTTGTCCTGTCCTTTGTGTTCTGAGCTCTAGTAACAACCAGCTGGGCACTCTCGTGACCTTTGACCCCAGCTGAATTTGACCAGACACACTGAGATATCAAAGGCAGAAGGAGAGCCTTTGGAGTACTTCCCCTGCCTGGCTCCTTCTATGCACACGATGATTCTGTGTGGGTAGAACTCGGCTATGGCCTCCGCTCTAGCTGGGTGCCCTTCTTCCACAACACTCATTTTCCCCAGGCCCTGGTAATATTGTATCATCTGGTGCCTTCTGATCTAAGTGCAGTAGTGATTTCTTTTTGTTACTAGTCCCTACCCATAAGATAATTCCTTTTTCGTACCCTTACTACAGTCTGTGTTTCCAGAAACACTCCCTTTGTTAATCTCCTTCCGTTAAACCATGACTATGCCATTCCTTTTCTGTTGGGCACAGTGATTTTTACCAGAAATAGTTTCAGGAAATAAACTTTTGAATGTGACTGTGACCCTACAGCTAGCCCAGTGGTCCCAGCCTCCATCATCACTGGCCTGGATTACTCCAGTAAGTTCCAGCGAGTCTCTGACCCTCACACTTGCTCTTCATTTTGCCATTCATCTGATTTTCTAGATATTCTAGCTGAAGCTGGATGAAAGGGAGACCAGTGGCCCCTGTCATTTCCATTCATTTCCAATGGAAGAAATGATTTCTCTTGCCAATTGCAAGCAACCAGAAAGCACATTCCTAAAGTGAGAGTTACATGACAAAATCTCAGGGAATGATAATTACCCTGGAATAACAGCCACATTTCCACACACTGCAGATTCATATGTTAATGTCCTAACACATACAGAGGTAATTAGGGTTAGATGAAGTCATGTGAGTGGAGTCTAAGTGATGCGATTAGTCATTGAAGAAAGAGGGAAGAAGAAAGAAGAGGAAGGAAAGGAAGAGGCAAAACAGTAGCCAGAGTGCCCTCTCCCGCTTTCCTTCTCCCTCCCCTGTGTCCCTTCCCTCCCCCTCACACTCCCCCACGTCTTTCCATCCCTGTCTCCTCATCCTTCCATATGAGATAACTGTCCACAACCCAGGAAGAGTGCCTCATCAAGAACTACATCTGCCTGCACGCTGATCCAAGATTTCTAGTCTCCAAAAATAATTGCTTACAACTGGATGAAAAAGAAAGAACTAAGTTGTCTTCTGACCAATCCAAAGGAAAATTAACTACAAAAAGGTTTTCAGAAGAATGGAACTCTGAATCACTAATATAATATTTTTTTCAAAGGCCATGTATTTGGATAATTTGTCAATACCCAATATTTCTATACTACTGTTGGGTTGTAATAGAAGAGAATGATTAAGAAAAATATAATGTTGTTTTAATAATAAATAATAAAATCATGAAAAGGAGAAAATGTGACTATGGCACTGGACAGCTCATACATTTGAATAGCAGAAGACTAGCCTCCTTACTGAACAATGTTTACACAAATTCTCATCAGTGATAGCAGAGGATAGATTGTAAGTTGGACCTCAGCTCATGAATTTGATTCTTTCCAGATTCCAGTCACCAAATAGAGTGAGAACTGAATCAAGTTTCCTCATAAGGTCAACATGGAGCCTAACCTTTGAATATGATTTGGTTCTTATCCAATTTGTTTTGCAACCAAAATCATACATAGAACTGTCTGTGAACCAAAGTGTCACAATAGGTAGAAAGAAAGGCACAGTGAGAATGAGCGTTGCTCAGTTTAGGCATTATAGTGTCTCTGCAAGCATGTCTTGCTTTGGGCACTGGATACCATTGACCGATAAACTGAATAAGCCTTTCACTCTTCACTTAAGGGAACTCCATCTTTTCTATCAGAACAGCAATACTTTAAGCAACAGAGATGCTCTCTGCTCTGCAGCCACAGGGCAGTCTTGCGCCCCATCCACTATTCCTCCCCATGCCCACTCTTCCCTCAGGACTTTACCTGCATCCTTGCCTGACATACTTTACAATCTCTAGAGCTTATTTTCTACTATGAAGGTCTGAGGTAAGCTGCCCACAGTTGCGGCTATAATTATTGAATGTTGACCTATTAAGAGACTGGTTTGTCTGATATATCCTTGCAAAGAAACAATTGAATTTTTTTTTCAGCTTTTATTGTCAGGGTCTTGCCATGTTGACCTTGAACTTGCTCCGTAGTGCAGGTAGACTCAAACTCCTGGCAGCACTCTTGCCTCAGCTTCCTGATTGCTGGAATCATAGATGTGTGCCACCATGCCGCACAATTGAATGCAATGCTATGTAACAGTAAGGGGAGAATATTCTAGCGTCCAAGTCAGACCAACTGAATCCTATGGGAGTGCAAGAAAAAAATTAAAACTGCATTTCAAATCTGACACTTTCAAATTTTGAATTTATAAATTAAGCTTTTATAAACTCAATTGGATAAAGCAATTAATAATCATTATTGATCCTCTCATCTAAGACTCCATATTTAATACATTGGTTGATGGTCTGAGATTGGAATTAATTGAAACCTGAGCTGAGTTATACTGTACAGGCGCTGAGCTCGGTATGCCCAGTGTGCCAGAACAGTGGCTCTCAGCCCTCGCTGCACACTAGAAGTGCCTCATGAGTTTCCCACATGATGAAGTCCAAGTCCCGTACACAGAGACTTTGTTGTAATTGGTTAGGGCTAGGGCTAAAGCACTGATGTTTTCTAAGTTCCTCATGTGATTCTGATGTGAAAATGACCAAAATACTCCAACTTATAAAAATGTAATGAACTATTGTTCTCTCTTGTATGACAAGGCCCATTGGCATGGCTTAGCAACATTTTCAAAAGCCCCAGGAAGACACAGAGGCAGCCATGAATTGAAAACTACTTGACACATGAGGAAGAACCTGGGGAAGAGATACCAGAGTGCCGCTACTGGCCACAGAGAATGACAACAGAACCACCCATGCCCGGGTCCAGCCAGTTGGAGTACAAATACAAGTGGTTTTTTTTTTTGTTTTTTTTTTTGTCTTTTTGAGACAGGGTCTCGCTATGCAGTTCAGGCTGGCCTTGAGCTCACTTTGGTAGCCCAGGCTGGTCTTGAATTTGCACTGATCCTCCTGCCTCAGCCTCCCGAGTGCTGGGATTACAGAGGTGCACCACCATGCCCGACTAACAAATGCAAGTGTTGATATACAGTTGTATTCACAAGGACAGCTGCCTAAGCATTAGTGGTAGGTCAAAGAACTGTGTGAGTCAACCCAAATCAACATATTAGTACCCCTCATCGTCACATGATCTTACAAAAGAAGTACCTTGTCAATCACAGGAAGCAGCCTGTGAGACCTTGGACTATCTAAACAAACCCATGAGCAGGGTGTCAGTATGATGACGTCTAGTCATGCAGATGGTGTCTACTCAGGCTGAGATAAAACTTAGGGTTCTCCTGCTTCATTCTCCTAGAATACTGGGTATGGGGTCAGGGAAATAGGTGAGTGAAATAAGTGCTTGCTTGGCAAGTGCGAGGTCCTGAGTTTGATTCCTGGTACCACCAAAAAACAAACAGAAACTGGGTTTAAAGGTATAGTGCCACAGTGGCTAGCTGTGGTAGTCCATTTTATCGCCTTCTGCGAGACACACCAAACTCAGCAGGCCTTCCTAGGAGATTAATGTCAGTGCTTTGAGGCAATGTCCCCAAATCAATAAATGTTGGTGTGTCTGACTCTATTCCCAGAAGCACCCATCAGCAAGTGAGTTCTTAATTTTTTATATATAAAGACATTTTTCTCTCATATTAAGAGCAATGAATCCTCAGTTGAGTTATTCTGGGACTTAACTCTATTGGCCTGGCTAGGGGAAGAGACAAGTGTAGCTCTTAAAGGTGGTCCCTGCTGCCTTGGAGGCAGATTTCATTTATATATTCCAACACTATGGAAATAGAAGCCCTTTAAAGGGCAAAGTGGAGGCTGGGGAACTAGCTCTGTGGTGTAAATGCCTGCCTGGCAACTGCAAGGCCCTGAGTTAGATCTCTGGTACCTCTCCCCCGAAAAAAGAGGGCTCCTGTGTAGTTATAAGAGATCAAGAAGGCAGGTTCTCTGTTGCACTTTTTAGGATTGCAGTTCTTCCCTACTAGTGTTCTGATATTCAGATGTCAGACTTGTTTGGGCTGAACATTCAAATATCACTGGGGGTCTACAGTTCTCATAAATAAATCTTTGGTTTACTGTTCAATTATAGCTGCCCTATTATCCATGATGAGGATGTAAGGATGGTCACCTTTGTAAGTCACTATGGAAAGCTCTCTGGTCCCCACAGTTGGCAGGGAAGTGCTTAGAAGCAGCTCCCAGATTCTCTTTATCACTCTGAAGGCATAAATGCCATTTATCAGTAGCCAATCAACTCCAACATCTTGTAAGTACAGTTCTGTCAGTATTTTCCAGTTGTCCATATCCATTGCCTGTAATATCTTTCCTTGGTTTGGATTCCGGGGTAATACTTCATAAAGTGGATTTCAAAGAGTTCCTTCTCTTGTATTTTCTTGAGAAATTTTAAAATATAATTTATATCATTTCTTCCTTAAATATTTGGAGGGAGGCAGGAAGGGAATGGAACAGAAAGGGAATTAAAAGGGATGAAGGTGTGACATGTATATGTACCCAATTCTCCATGCAGAATGGATTTATTATGTGGCAAGCATAAACTAATAAAAATATTTGGAGGAATTCATAAGCAAATTAATCTGGATCTGGCATTGCCTATGCCAGGATGAATTTCAATCATAACTTACTGACTTATTAAATTTGAAGATACTGAGGCTGTCCCATTTTTCATGAGAAAACCCACAGGTTTATTTCTTTCAAAAGAATTAGTCCAGCTGAGTATGGTGGCACACACTGGTAATCCCAGCACTTGGGAAGCTGATGCAGCCTATGTTGTAGATTTCCTTTGCGCTTGTTTAAGTTTCTGAACCAGGAAATGTCAATTATTGATTTGAAATATGTTTAAGCTTTCTAATTGAGACTTTAGTGTCCTACATTTCTTTTCTTTCAATTTCTAATGATTGCTTTTAGCTACTTCTGCCAAGTGTTGATACACTTTTTTCATTTTAACTCAATTCAAAATTGCTTGTAATCTTTCTGTGACTTCTCATTAAACCATGCACTATTTAGAACTATATCTATTTATTTCCAAATATTAGACTATTTTGTAGATAGCTCTATCTACCTGATTTTTCAAAATTTCATTATTTTTGGAGAAAAATCTCAAGTGTGAAATCTGTAGGGGTTCACTTTATGACCCTCAAACATGGCCCATGTTGTCTGAAATTTCCATATGCATTTAGGAAGAATGCATATTCTGTTTTGTTAAAGGGAGCTAACCCGTAGGTAGCAATTAGGTGAAGGTAGTTGATGATTTTCAGTTCATTTATATCCGTATTGATATTCCACTTTTTTCACTAATTATTGAGAAAACTGTATTGAAGTCCCTGACTGTAAATGTAAAATTTATATTTTGAATTTTTAAATGTACTTTAAAGGTGTTCTTTTATGTTATACACGTTCTGGAGTACTATGCCTTCTTCATGAAAGAGTCCTTATACATTGTAAATCTTTTCATGTCATAATAATCTTACTTGGTCTAATACTCATTTAACCACTCCAACATTTGATTAATGTTTTAAAAATAAGTCTCTTTCTGGCCCGGCAGGATGGCTCAGTGGTCTAAAGTGCCTGCTTAGGAAAGCTTAGGCAGCTGCAGGGACCGCAGTTCAATCCCTGGCACCACATGCTGCACCAGCCCTGCCCTCAGGGCAGGCTGAGCCAGCCATGAAAATGAATGAATAAACAAACAAAAGTTCTGAAACAAAATAAAAAAAAAATAAGTCTCTTTCTTCCTTTTATTGTAACCTACATTTTGGATTTTTTAAAAAATGTATTTGCTATAAAGTCTCATTACATAGCTTGGACTCATAATGATCCTCCCATTTTCAGCCTCACCAGTGCTGGGATTGCAGGTGCCCCTGCACTCAGACTCAGTTGGCTGCTCAGCACGCCCTGGGGCTGGCGTGGCATATGGGACCGGGGATTGCACCCCTGGTCCCTGAGCTTGCCAAAGCAGGCACTTAGTCCTCTGAGCTATCTCACTGGCCTTATTTAGATTTTTGCATATAAAATAAATTTCCACAGGCAACATTAGGTTAGACCCACTGCATGACTAGTATGATTCATTGGAAAGCGACAGCAAACCTCAAGGTGTCCTCTCATTGTGAAGTGGAAAGCATCAAAAGCAGACCGTTTAAAAATGTTTCCAGGAGAAAAATATTCAAAAATATAGAAATCTGAATGGTGTCAGATACTGCTAGAACCTAGCTAACATACAGTAATTCTTGCAAAATTCTTGGTGCCAATTATTTACAACCTAGATTGTACAGCTAGCAAAAGTATCATTTGAAGTCTGAAACCTTTCACATATGCAAGGACCCAAGCCATCTACTTTCAATGTGCTTTTTCTTAGGAAAACAATGAGAGAAGTGCTTCTCCATCCACCCAAGAAAGGTGAAAGATGGGAGGCCTTGAAGCCATGGACTCCCCTGTTCAGGGTGGGGCTGTGCAGTAGATTCAGTGAGAAGCTGGTGCCACAGGGGCATGGAGTCTTTGTCCCAGCAATGGGAGATATGGGATAATGGCAGGGTTATCTGACATGTTCTGTCCTTTCCCAAGCATGCTGGCTTCCTATATGATGGCTCAATTGCAGCCTTTTAAGAAAATTGCAAGATGGAAGCAAAGGTTTGTAAATGGGGAGCGGAGGAGGGGTTGAAAAAATGGTAGAGGAATGGGAGGAAATGTGATATTCTGTACAGGTACAAGTTCTTGATAGTGAATGCAATTGTTATGTTTATTGAAAAGTACCACTAAACACTAATGAAAAAAATTGCATGAGATTCTTGGAAATAAAGGAAAATTATAAGATAATTGATAATTCCAGGAAAATGGAAATAGTTATCTGAGAACACAAATATACTCACGGCTATATTGCTGGTATAGCATTGAACAATGTATGCCTAAATCATTATGCATATAAATTAAACTGTAGCATAAACATCCCAGGAGGGTGTAGAGAAAGATATTAAGAGAAATATTAAGAAAATAGTTTGCCACTTGGGAGGCTGAAAACAGGAGAATCACTAGGAATCCACGGGCAATGTTCATAGCAAGACCCTATAGACCCCATCCAAAAAAAAGAAAAAAAAAAAAAAAGACAAACAACAACAACAAAAACCAGTTTGCCAGGTGTGGGGAACATGATTGGGATGCCAGCACTTGGGAATCTGAGGCAAGCCCAAGACAGTGAGTTCAAGAACAGCCTGAACTATAACAAGACCATGCCTGAGAAAGAAAGAAAGAAAGAAAGAAAGAAAGGAAGGAAGGAAGGAAGGAAGAAAGAAAGAAAGAAAGAAAGAAAGAGAAAGAGAAAAGAAAAAAAAGCTGAATTCCTCATTTGATGAAACAATTTTCAAAGGATACCTTCTAGGGTGATCCACAGGACCCTGGTAAGCTCTGACCTTTGGCCCCCAGCACATAGGTGTGGAGCTTTTGTGGCACTGATCTAACTTTTGAAGAATTTAGGAGATTACGTGTGCAAAACCATAAATATAATGCATCACATCAACAGAGTCAAAGACAAAAATCACATGATCTTCTCAGTAGATGCAGGAAAGGCTTTTGGAGAAGTTCAACACTCATTCATGGTACAAAATACCACATAAAATAGTAATTTAAAGACTTTACCTTAACCTGATAAAAGCCATTTATGACAAATCAATAGCCAACATTATACTTAGTGGACAAAAATTGAAAGCCTTTGCTTTAAAATCAGGAACAAGACGAGAATCCCCACTGTTATTACTCCAGTTCAATATAATTCTGGAAACATTAGCCAGAGCAATTAAACAAGAGAAAGAAATAAAAGGAATAATGATTAGAAACAAAGAAATGAAATTATCATTATTTGTAGATGACATGGCACTGTACATAGAAGAGTCCAAAAACTACAAGAGACTTGAAGATTTAATAAACAAATTCAGTAGCATAGCGGGACAACTCAAAACTCAATAATCAATAGCATTTCTGTACAGAAACAATGAATGTACCAAGAGAAAAATTATGGAAAACACACCCTTCACAGTAACATCCCCAAAAATGAAATACTTGGAAATCAATCTCACAAAGGAAGCAAAAGAGTTATACAGTGAAAATTATAGTAACCTGAAAAAAGAGATCAAAGAGGATTTCAAAAAAATGGAAAGATTCCTGCTCCTGGATAGGAAGAACCAACATTGTGCATACAATTGGCCATACTCCTTAAATTGTTATGTAGATTCAAGGCAATCCCAATTAAAATACCATCAGTGTACCTGATGATCTAGATATAAAAACATTCCTAGGAAT
>PVJA010013163.1:24751-50358 GCA_004027025.1 Myocastor coypus | reverse complement strand
AGGAAGTTAGTCGCGGGAACGCAGAGGCGGGGCAGAGGGGCGCAGGGGCTTACCCGCAGCGGGTGCGCAGGCTCAGCTCCCAGCGGTGGGGTTTGGGCTGGCCACTATGCTTTTCTAACAGAGTTGTCTTGCATGTTTTTAACATTGTCTTTCTGTGCTGTTCCTGTAAGTTTGCTATTAAAATAGATTAACCTGTAAAGAAAATAAGAGACAGAGAGACAGAGAGGCAGAGAGAGACAGAGAACAGTTGAAAAAATAAAAGCGAATATTTGTTACCAAACAGACAGTGTCACTTCTGTTACCTCATTTAACCTCCCTACGAGTTTTCAAAAGATCAGTTTCTGCGTGTTACAGATGATACATCTGAAGGCTGGCAGTCCCTGAGCTCACCCCTGCTAAATGCAATGCCCGTTCTGCAAACTGGGCTGGTGAGGAGAACACAGATGGCCTGGCTCTGCCCATGGGAGCCTTCTCCAGCAGGAAGTCTGTCCTCCCAAGGCTCATAAGCAGTCGTGAATCATAGCCCTGCCCAGTGAGTGGGCACAGCTGTGAGAGAGACCACTTCAGTCCTGCAAGGGTCACCCACAACCAGAGCCCAGGATCAGTCAAAGCATCCTAAGGCCCGATCCAAATGGGCCGAGGCCATGCAGCTCAGAAGGCCCCGAGGCTGGAAGCATCTGCTGTGCTGAGTCTGGAAGGTGCCACCAACCTCTGAGAGTGCCCTCGGTGGAGGGCATTGGCGAGGGACAACGTGCAGCTGGGCATGCCCTTGCCAAATGCCCAGCCAGGAGGCAGTGCAGACAGATTCCTCATTTTCCATTCTCCACATTCCCTGTTTTGTTACACGGAAGAAGTGCTCCCTTCCTTATTTTATATATGGGCTTTGAGCAATGAGCCAGAGCAGAGGGCATCGTCCTGGGCTTGGAAAGCATGAGCCCTAGAGGAGCAGGGAGGAGACAGAAACTCAGGGGGCTGGAGGAGCCCTGAAACCTGAGCAACAGAAGGAGCCCACTTTTGTGCACTCTGTGGCTCCTGGGCCTGTGGTCTCCGGCCCTAGGAATGATACGTGAGTTTTCAGTTTAAACAGTGGGAGGTGAGACTTGCTGAGCAGGACTGCCTGGCTCTGCTCCCAGGGAAACCCTCTGGAGGGTGTGGGGTTCTCGGCTTTAAATCCTGTGAATCCTTGTCAAACCTATTCATGATCAAAATGTAAGAATCAGGTACTGTGAGAGTCTGCCTTGAAGAAGTGTGGGTGTGGAACTTTCAGGAAGCCAGAGCAAGCTGCTCTCTCCGGATGCAAAAGCTATCCGCCAAAGTACCCTCTGAGAGAGGTGGATGAATTGCAGTCCCTCAGCATGCAGTTGAAATACTGTGCTCTAGGGGCCTTTTCTCTCATCGTTATCACTTCCTAGTACCCTCTGCCCTAATGTAGGCAGCACACAAGAGTCAGCCCAATGCATCCAGTCCAGATCCAGGGCAGAGGAGCCACCAGATACTAGCCCCGCAGTGTGGTGGTCTCCAACACCAGCAAAATGATGAGCAAGCACCTGCTGCCTCCTGCGCTCATGTACAGAGCCCTGACAATCCTAAGTTTTACCTTTGTAAAGCAAAACGTGCCACGGCTAGGCTGGGGGTGTGACTGAGGCCCCTGAGGCTGTGTCCCATAGACCTGATGCTCACACTGCCAGGTCTTCTGTTTTCAGTGGCAGGATTGAACCAGGGCATCTTGCATGCCAGGCAAGTATGGCATCATTTAACACCCCCAGCCTTAAAACTTTTAACTCTTAACTGGCCCAGCACAGCCTGGACCCCAAGGGTCCTATAGAGTTCATGTGTCAGTAGCCTCGGGAAGCTTAAGTTTTGGTTGTTAACTCAGTTCCGCCTGCTGCTATCACGAAGTCCTCGTTTTGCTGTCTGGAGAACACAAATCCTCTATTCTTCAGCTGCACCAATCTGCTTCTTTCTCTATCCTTGTGCAAGGTGCAGCTCGCCTGGAAGGCAAGGATGCTGAGCTTTGTCCCATTCCCTACTATTACTGACTGCATAGGCAAGGTGTTTATATATATAATGAATGTATATTTGATAGTTATGTATGACATAAATATGTATTTTACAGATGCCCAATAGGTTATTTTTGAGTGGGTGAAGAAATGGATCATGACACCTCAAGTTCTTATTGGCACCCATTTTCTGCAACACCAACTCAGCACCTCCACCCACCCACCCACTTATGCATCAGTCCGTTTCATCCCTTCTATTCAGAGCTGTCCAGTGCCATATGCGGGGCAGGTACTGTGGGTACACACACCAACTGTTTAAAGACGTGCCTGCCACATCACAAGTACCCAATAAAGGCCAGCGTAAGCAAAAGTGATGACATGGATCATGATCATTGTAGCTTATGCAGGTGATCTGCATCTTCTTTTCTTCACCTCTGAAGTGGAAGGATAAGGCACCAGATCTTCCAGTTCAGTAGGAAAGCTGGGATGGAATCAGGGAAACCAAGATCCCATTGCAGCTACTTGCACACAGTGGGGGCCTCCAAGATGCTTGAGGAGGCGAGGAAGTGAATTACTCCATCTGGGCACCTGAAGGCAGGGTGAATGCATGGAGACCGTTGAGTCTGCAGTGGCGGTGTTCTTCTCCTCCTTGCCTATCTTCCCAAGCCATGCTATGACTGCTGACCTCATCGCCTGAGCCACTCTTGTAGCCCTCGACATCGCACTGCACAGCTCTGGCTTTGTCATCCTTCACTTCCAGGGCTCATTTGCTTCAAGATTCCAGGTCCCCCCACATCCCTTGACTGCTTAGCTCTGCTCTGAGATGCAGTGGAAAACACATAGGTTTTGGAGACATGTAGACCTGAGTTCAAATCACAGTCCAAAAGAGAAGCAGTTTTTTCCAAAAACTTAGGAAAACTGTGTATCTTTTCTCAACTTCTATTTTTATTTCTTTTGTAAAATTCAGCAAAGAACAAATAAGGCTATTTTGAGAATTCATTTATAGAAAGTGTTGGAAACATATAAGAAAATTCTAGTTATTTGATATGCTTGTTGAGAGACTCCTGCCATAACACAGCAACTAGATAAATCCCAGCCATCCAGAACTGAATTCCAATTCTGGTAGCCTTGAATGTGTCCATCTAAATTCAGCCTCTTTTGCTTCTTGAAAATGAAGACAAAATCATCTATGTTATGTCATAAACCACTGGGGCTTCTTAGTTTTCCCTGAATCAAACATCCAAAAGTCATTTTTAGGATCAGCTCTTCCTAAAACTTGTGTTGGTCTATAAGAGTGAGAATTAAAATACCTCTGTGGGGGCTGGGGAAATAGCTCCGAGGCACAAGTGCCTGCTGGGCAAGTACAAGGTCGTGAGTTTGAACCCTGGTCCCACAAAAAAAAAAAAAAAAAAAAAAAAAAAAAAAAAAACAAACCTCTGTGTCTGTACACTCATCCATCCCTCTGTCCACCCACTTCTCTCTTTCCATCCAGATACACATTCATCCAGGTCAGATATATAGTTCAGGGAGACAAAAGCTGATTGGACTTGACATGAAGCTCTGAGGCTCATAGGCGGTGGGAGTGACAGTAGAGACTGTGGTCTTCCAGAGGAGTCTTTGGCTGCATCAGGATCTTCTGCAAAGTATTTGCCTCACTGTATACCTACTGAAACAGAAGTCCTGCAGCTAAAATCTGTATTTTAAACAGTGCTTCTCATACAGCACAAGTTTGACATTTCCTCACTCTGTCATGTGATAATTTCATATCTTTTGATTATAGTTTGTGTGTAGCTGTCCTCTGAAAATCTCATGCAGTCATTGGGGCAGCTTCTAGAGTTTGTGATTAATTCATGATCCAATGCTTGGATTATGGGTGTGAGTGCTATACCTGCCCTGGGGTGGATAGCCTGAATTCAACATAAGGGCGGGAGACAGGCTTGTTAGCAGCCACAGCCACTTTCCTCCCTTGCTCTTTACTGTTTTTTGCTACCACGAATAGCTGCCCTCTGCCCTGTGCCACTCTGCCTTGGAGCCAGCTGAGTATGGACTGAAGCCTTCACTAACTGTCAGCTAAACAAACTTTTCCTTACTTAATTTTTGGTGTTGGGTACTTAGTCCTAGCCCTGAGGCAGAATTTGGTATTGAGAAATAGGGTCGTTGCTGTGTCTATACCTGATCATGTTGTTCAAGGGCCTTTGGGAATGGCTTACATGAAGGGATAGGAAGGATTTGGAGATGTCATCCGAAAGAGAAGCACTGGAGTGCCTTCAGCTATTCTGTATGGGAGATTCCGGTCAGAGCTCAGAGGACTGAAAGGCTGATAGAAACCCTGGTTGTAAAGACCAGACTGGGGAAGTTTCTGCTGAAACAGTACATTGGTGGTAGTGCTCCAGATGACATGTACTGTGGCTTGGCAGAAAGTTTTTCTGAATTTTGCTCAAGTCCAGAGACCTTTGCCTGAGACTGAGATTAAGCATAGCAGACTGGCAGAAAAAAAAAAAAAATTCAAAGCAGTCAAATGTTGAGGCAGTGGTATGTTGGGGGCTTTTATTCAGGTTTATGCTGAGAATTAAGAGCAAAGAGCCAGCAGGATGATTTAAAATGTTGCGGGTTTGGCCAGGAAGAAAGCACTAATAACGCTGAGGACTGTAAAGATAGGGTGGAGAAGATCTCCATTGCTGAGAAGGAACAAAATAAAAAAAATGGTCTGAGGGCATCACAAGAAGCAGTAAATCTCTACCCTTTGCAGCCTCAAAACTTCAAAAGTGAAAGACTTTGCTTTGAGAAGAAGGATACAGAGTATCTTGCTCCAGAATGGTGGCAGCAGCCATACCTGGCTCCAGAATGGTGGTAGAACAGAGAATTTATTCCTTGGAATCAGGATCAAAGTGCTCAGCAATCCAGGCACTCAGCCCTTTTAACCAAAGAAGAAGAAAACCTGGCTACTGCTCCAGCTGGCAGTGGACCTTCCATCATCCATGTGGCATAGGTTTTAGGTGCATGCAGAATGCATGAGTTCTGAGGTTAAAAAGGCTTCCAACTTGATTTCAAAAGGCCCAGGAGGCCAGGCAGTATGCACCTTGCTACAACCACCAGAAGAGACATATAGGCACTGCTACCTGGAGCTCACAACTCACTACAGATCGCCTCACATGTTGAACATGGAACTTCAGGATTAATGTTTACCCTTCTGAATTTTGGACCTGCTTTTGTCTCAATGCTTTTTATCTTGCTGTTTTTACCTTTTGGAATGATAATGTTTTTCTTGTGCCATTGAATATTGGGAATGTTTAACTTTTCATCTGTATAGGACTTTGTAGCTAAGAGTTTGCCTTAGATCTTGGAGGAGGCTTGGGATGTTGGACATTTTAGCAATGATGAAACTGTTAGGACTTTGGCATCTTTTGTAGATGGACTGAATGTCTTTTGTATAAATGGATGTGAGTCTTTGGGAGGCCAATGCAGAATGTTGTGGTTTGTGTCTAGTTGTCACCCTAAAGCCTCATGCCATCATTGGGGTGGCTTCTAGAGTTTGTGATTCATTCACGATCCATCACTGAGATTATGGGTGTGAATGATATATTTGCCTTGGGTCTGATATTCTGAATACAATATAAGGAGAAGAGAGAGGCTTGCTAGCAGCGTCAGTGGCTGTTCCTCCCTTTACTTTTTGCTGTTTTCTGCTGCCACGAACTTCTGCCTTCTTCCATGTGCCACTCTGCCTTGGAGCCAGCCAAGTATGGATTGAATCCTCCACTGTCAGTTAAATAAACTTTTCCTTCCTTAAGTTTAGATGCTGGATATTTTGTCCAAGGAATGAGTGAAAAGTAACTGAGATACTTTTCAAGTAAGTTACGTGTAGCATTCTATCCCCAAGACACAATGCCCAACATTCACGACTTCCAGAAAGAGAGGTTTAATTTGGTTCATGGTTCAGGGATTCTGTCCATGGCTGTCTATCTGGAAGGCACAAACATCATCCCAAGCAGAGAGAAGATTCTTGGAATGTGGCTTGTGGTAGCCATAAACAGAGCAGGGTGACCAGAAGAGCAGAGTGGAATGGACCATCTAAGATGTCGAAGGTCACACCTCCATGCCCCACCTAGCCACGTTTGGGTCAATGCTTTGCAAAGCTTCCATGCATCTCTTAATCCCACAAAGCTAATGTATCAGGGTTAAAGACTATAGTAGGGAACTTTGATGTTAGCTTTTTGGGGAACCACCAGGGATGATTGGAGAGCTATAGATGTGTTAGAAGGTGGCTTATGGATAAGTCACCTGAAACCGTGACTTATGGATAAGTTATTTGAAACCCCTATTCAGGTGTTTACATAACAGTGCTGAACTGGTTGCTGGATGTTGTTTAGTTGCTGAAAATATTCTAATGCTTAGCTCCCTAGCTTCAGGAGGCTAACAGTCTAGTGAAAAAGATAGACAGTGAGCAACTAAATGCACATGTGTCAACGGGCAACCTTGTAGAAAATTAATGCTACAAGGAGAATATTCTCATGGAATGGACCAGAGGTTAACAGGTTGGAGCCTGCTTGCTCTTGGTGGCTACAGACCTCTTTGAATTGGGACACACATTTGGTTTGAGATGTGAATGACAGGGAGAAGCCAGCTTTGCAGAGGTCTTAGAGAAGAATTTCAGGAAAAATGGACAAGAAAGGAAGAGGCCGAGATGCACAAAATCAGAGAGCACCAAGGCCAGGATGGTGATGTTTCAGAGGGTCAGGGAGACAGCAGCAGGAGCGTGTGTCAGAGACGTTGGTGTGGAACACTGCGCAGGGAGCACGTCTGTGCCAGGGGTCCCAGGAAGGCTCTCTGGGCGCATGAGGAAGCGGCACAGAATGCTTCTTCACATGGCCTCTATGTGTTGGATTGCCAGTAGACTCCCTCTGCAGGCTTCCCACACTGTGAATCCTACTGCTGGGAAGGAAACCCCAGCTCTGACTAGAGTTTCCACTAATTGCTACTCACTCTAGCTAGAGGCCAGATAACCCCATTGAGCTACCCTGGCCTGTCCCCTGAGCAGTTACTTTGAATTTTCTATATGGAAATCTTAGTAAAAATTTTAACCTTGTTCCAAGATCATACAGAGTCTCACTTTTAAAAATGTTACAGAAAATAACCTTATGAGCTTAAATTTCTAAGCAAGAATTAAGAGAGTGTTCATCTTTGTGCCCGTGCCATCCAAGAAACCTCAAATGCTGTTTCTAAAAGTCACCAGGAATTTGTGTTGCTCAGTGCAAGCCAGGGCGCTTCACTGCTATGCACCACCTCTTGGGGACTTCAGAAGTAGAGAGGGGCAGGTGGACTCCAGCCATCAGACCTGAGACCTAAGTGGGAGACACAGAAGGTGTTGAATGAGGCTGTTTTAGTTATTTTTCTCACTGCTGAGATAAAATGCCTGATTAAAGGAAGAAAGCTTCATTTAGCTCACAGTTTGCAGAGATTTCAGTCCATAATTGGCTGCTCCAAGGCGGGTGGCATAGCAGAGGAAAAACAGTCCATGGCAGGCAGAAGGCAGCACAGTGGTGAAGTAGCGGGCAGGAACAACAGCCTTCTTTCTTCCCCCTGTGTTCCATCCAGCTACAAGCTTACTGACTCCTGCCACCCGCACCCAGGGCACGACAGCCTCGATCCTAATATCATCTCCTTATCCACCTTCACACACCTTAATGCAGGTTATCTTTGCAATTCCCCACCTTTAACCACATGAGGCTTTGGAGAAACATCTACAAGCCATAGTAGGCAGTCAGGTGTGGGAGACCCTACTTGGGGAAGTGAAATGAGGTATAGCGAGGATACAGATGGCTCAGCAGTTTGCCAAAGTTGTTTTGATTCAGGCTTATATGACCCTTCCCCTTTGAGACACATCCTCCCCCTTTGACTGGAGTAAAACAGCCTCAGCCATTCTCAGAACGCTCTTAGCAGATGTGAAACCAAGACTCACATAGCTTTGGGGTAAGCTCCCCAAAGCCAGATGGCTCTTCACGCCTATTCCTAACCACTGCAGGCTCCCTTCCCAGGGTAGGATCCCTGTGCGAATGAGGAGTCTGATCTTAAAGACACTACTGCAGTGTGATATATTCATTGCAGAAATGTTGTTAGTTTTTTTTCTGCAGTTGACTGCAAGAATCAATACGCAAAGGCAACAAAACACCAGGTGAGGTTTTGTTTTTTCTTTATTCTGATGGATATAGAGTACCCAACAATCCTATTAACACAAATTAGCCTTGATTGTCAGATTTATTTATTGGTTTAGAATAGAATATTTATTGGGAAAGAAAGCTTCTGTCCAAGAGTGGAACAGAAGAGGGGCTCAAGTGGGTTGCCCCCTTAATGTTTTCTTTTTAAAAATTTTTATTTATTTACTTGACACAGGGTCTCACTGCACGGTTCAGACTCATAGCGATCCTCCTGTCTCAGCCTCCCCAGCACTGAGACTGCCAATGTGCATGCACCACCATGTCTGCTTTCAGTGGCCAGTATGGTGTGTCTGGTTTTCCAGGACAGGCACTGCATGCGGTGTTGGGGATCGAACCTAAGTCCTTGCACTTGTCAGGCAGATGCCTATAGCACTGAGATATCTCCCCAGCCCTTAGTTAATATTTTCAACAACTGGCTGATGCAACCCAAATAGAGCTGAAATCTGAGGAAACTGGAAATCACTCCAGAAAGTGTGCCCAGGTTTACCACTCCAGCTCTATGAAGCTTTTCTTCTTAATTTGGGGCAAGGAGTGATTTTAAGAATGAAAGCCTTAATTGTTTTATACTTCATTTAATTTGATATGAGATGGGATGGATTTAAGTTTCTGCCCACTGACTGCATTTGTCTTAATTCCAAGAAGTAGGAGAGGAGAGAGCATTTCTGAAGCTCTTGGTGTACTGAAGAGGAGGGGCAAGAAATGCAGATGGGTCTCTGGACTCTTCCTAAAGTAGCTGAACCAGACGGCCACAAGCAGAGCTGTCAGAAGGTTGTCGGTGCCACGGAGGCAGTCTGCCTCCAAGGGTTCAAATCCTGGCTCTCCTACTTACTGACTGTAGTCTGCAGCATGTTACTTCACACTTCCGGCTTCCTTTACTCATCTGTAAAATGGGGATAACCATGCCTACACCATAGCCTCATTTTCAGATGTAATGAGCTGCAAGCAAGACAATGCATGTGAAGAACACAGTTCAGTGCTCGCCACCTAGCAGTGTTCAGTCTCTTCTGACTCCAAACTGTAATGCTGCTTGGGGAGTCTTCCACTGGAACCCCGGAATGAAGAAGTGGCTCATTAACAACCAGCCCAGGGAGAATACACTCCACGGGAAACTGTGGGGTCATTAAGCACCAATGGAGTAACAAGGCTATTAATTTCCCAAGGTTTCCTTTATTGAGCCATACAGAGAGGTGATTCTTAGCCCAGCAGGGGGGATGGGTTTGAGTGGGCTCTGGGGCATGGGCTTACAGCTCTTTTGTGAGGTTATGAGTTTGTGAAATATAAAGTGTACACTGTTTGCTCTGCCTGTCATCCGCAAAGGCAGGTCACTGAGAGTCATTCCTGTGTGTTCATGGAGAAGTCGTGAGGTGTGGAGAGCCTTGGGCCTGCCTGTGAGTCCCACGTCACCATCCCTCGAAGGGACTCATGAGGAATCAGCTCATCTCTGGTTGTCCCCACACCCTCATCTGAAACTGGGAAGAGCTACAAGCAGCTGGGCACTCAGAATTAGAGAACACAGGAGAAGGCATTTTGAGGGTGTCTTTAAACCTTCATGCCTAAGGCATGGTTGTACCCTTTTAGATGTGGGACTTTCCTCACTTTCCTGTTGTAATTTTCTTCTCCTTCATTTGTTTGCCTGGAATAAGCAGATACATGAGTTACTTCTGGCAATTGTCGACTACTCAGACTGGCCCAAAATCCATTCCAAATCTCACAAAACAAAGAGCAGGTGCAATACGAGCCTCTGAATAAGTTATTTCATTAGGCTGAATGTCTGAATGTGAAAATCAATATCATTTCAGAAGAAATCTCTGGAAGAGCTGAGTAGACTCACATATCACCAGGTTGATCTGAATGAAGTGTCTAAAATAATTTTTGCAGGGGTTGGGGAGATAGCTCTGAGGCACAAGTGCCTGCTGGGCAAGTGCAAGGTCGTGAGTTCGAACCCTGGTCCCACACACACAAAAAAAATAAAAATAAAAAAATAATTTTTGCTTGGATTTTTTAAGCAACTAAGATAAAAGGGAAATAAAATCAGTTACATAGACTGTGTGAAGCAGGGGAGATGTTTCTTTTCCAGACAAATCAGGTCGTACTATTTTTTGGTGGAACTGGGGTTTAAACTCAGGACCTTGCACTTTTCAGGCAGGCAGTTGTGCCCCCGAGCTATCTCCTGACCCAGGTCGTACTATTCTTAGAAGGTTCCTGCAGGAATGCAGAGACAGCCTGGTGTCCTCACCTTTCTGGAACTCCATACCTTGCTCTCTGTTCCAATCTGACTTTTCCTCCACCAAGCCATGGAACAGCCATCTCAGGACCACACTAAGGTGGTTCCCTCTGCTTAGTATGTGCTCTTTCTTGCTTACCCTGGCTCATTTCAAGTCCTTTTAAGAATTCATCTATAGGGAAGTGGGTCATGCCCACATACTGTACTCTGTAGAACGATTGTGAGGACACTATGCAATATGTCAACTTTCAAAGAAAAGAAAGGGGAAAAGAAAAAAAAATAATGTTGATTTAGAAGGGTTAATGTTTAATTGTTTGATCAATTTTATATACCTATATGTATTAATCTAAACTGATCTGATGATGAAAATATGTAATATAACCCGTGTTAAATTTGAACAATAAAAAAAAGTATATATAAAAAAAGAATTCACCTAAAACATCATTTCCTCAAAAGAAGTGTCTAAACCACCAGTGTTGTATGTTGTAAGTTGGAGCTAAAAGAAATGACAGAAGACCCAATGAATATAGCTTCCAAGGTCTCACTGAGATTAGTCCAAGTGAGCCCAGAGTCATAGAAACATCTCACATTTATCGAGGGCTAAAGGCAGGCTAAAGAATGTGCATAACTACTTTGGTGAACACCAACTACTCTCTCTATTGACTTCAGGCATTTACCTAACTCTAAGTTTATACAACTCCAGCCATGAACATCCCAAGGAAGGGCTCAAAGAACAGACAGGGTGCCAGCAAGAGAAGCTGTTATCTGCAGCCTCGAATCCCAGCTTGTCACAATTTACAAGAGAGACAACAGTTCTCCTTGGGCTCCGTTTCTTGCTCCTTGCTCCCTTGGGACATCAGGCTTCTGTCTCATATCTATGTCTGTATGCACCAGCGTCCCCCTGCTCACCTGTCATGGCATCTTCTATCCCAGAGACTGGCTCTGACTTGATGAATCTTGGTTTCTGTTTTCTGCATTGCTCTCAGGCAAGCCCTCTCAGAAGGAGCTCTGCTTGTTCTCCTCCAGAGACTTGCATTGGTGCCTGAATCAGTGGATGCATAGACTCTCCATGACAACACAGAGCCACTCACACATGAATCTTCAACCAGAGCAGCTCTGGAAGCTGCTCATGCTCTCCTCATCCTTGTAGCTAAGGCTTTGTGGTCAGAGATTGTGCTAAACTTCCATATCCTCGAATCAGAATGGAGATATCCATCAAAGAAACAATGCTGGACATTGTGTTTTCCCAGGGAGCCATCCTGTGTGCTAGAAGAAGAGGATCAGCTCCACCTAATTTCTACACTCACAGTGCTCCATACTGTGGCCCTGGGGCTGTCTCTCCTCCACTGAAGAGCTGCTGACGGTATGCGAACGTGATGCCGTTGCTCTGACTTCCCTGCCCTGAGAGCCTTGGTCCTAGTGCGGGACATACAATGCAGGTCAAATTCTCCAGCTTAAGCATATGCAGACTCAAATCTCTGATGAGATTACTAGCTTTTGGAATTCTTGAGATTCAATTTTCCCATTTTAACAATCAAGATAGTATCTACCATGTGGAATTGTTGTAAGGATTAAACCTGGAGATGTATATGGAGGCTTTATTGCTTTTAGTGGTGCCTAAGTGCTCATTAGGAGCTAGTGTGATTATTCTTACCACTTTCTAGAAATGTCCTCTCAATAGTGAGGTCCAAGGTCAAGTGAAGCATTTTTCAGTCATCCTGGGCAGGCTAAAGGTGCCTCCGCACTGCACCTTGTGTTCACCCTGCTATACTACCTGTTCCATCAGTGTGCATTGCCTATGGATATTTTCCCATCTAAGTGTAATATTCTTAAGCACATGGTTCAGCTGTCCCAAACATACTGTCAGCACTGAGGACAGTGCAGACCCACTGGGGGCCGGGTAACTTCATCTGGTGAATGAATAAAGGAGTTCTAAGCCAGGTAGAGAAATATGCTTGACATAGGGCAGTCAGTCCCAGCATTTGGATTCGCTGCTTTCTTTGCTTGTGTGCCTTTCGTATGTGCCAGTGAGCAGAGTAAGCCTTCCTCCTGAAAGGCCTATGCTCTGAAAAGAGAGATGTTTTCTGGTCTTTAAAGGAATGTTGTGCAGGGCGTGCTAGAACACACTTTTAATCCTAGCACTTGGGAGGCTGAAGCAGGAGGATCCCTTGAATTTGACACCAACCTGGGCTATATAGTGAGCTCAAGACCAACCTGAACTATGTGGCCAGACCCCGTCTTGAAAAAGAGGGGCACATTATTCTTCTCTCCATTCTTTGCTTTGGGAAGCAGCCACTTAGCACTTTCCCCAATGATTTTTCATGTGGTAAGTTTTTTCCTTTATTTTCTTTGCTCGCCTCAGGTTCTCAGCATGTGATGCTACAGTGTTTTTGCTCCAGCTTTGCAAGTGCAGCGCCGTTAGTTCTCAAATCCGTTTGTCACCTAGAAAAATGTTCTACAACAAAGAAGATTAATTATTTTCCGTGTCTAAGTGTTTTGCCCTGGGGCAGGGGAGGAAGCTCATCTCCCACGGGATCCCCTGGGCCGTGACTATGAGGACTTCCTCTTTCCCAGCTCCTTTTGCCTCATCTCCCATCCAGCCCCAGGGCCACACACCTGGCGTCCACAGCCCAGCCTGCTCTGTCCCACCTTGTGTCTGCCGAGACACTGTCCACACTGATCTTTAGGGACCCACGGAGCACCTCCCCTTCCTTTCTGACACCCCTTGCTTACCTCTTGAGACCCATCTCCATACTCCTTTTAGGAAGCCCTGCATACCCTGTGGGGCCTGTACTCCTCCCTGTCCCCTCTGTTCCAGTGCTGCTCTGCCTTGAAGGGGGCTGAGTGTGCGGATGTGGGTGCTACAGCATCATGTTCAAGAGAGTGAGCTTTGCGGTGGGCAGCCTGGAGGGAACTTGTTTTTTAGCTCCTGATTCTCTCTGAGATTTCATTTTCTCCCATAAAGTGGGGAACCTCGATGAGGCAGATGTGACTGTCAGTAAGCAGCTCTTTTTTGAGCACTTTGCCTCATGCTTGGTACAGCAGGAGCCCTCGAGTGCATTTGAGGCACTTTGCTACTAGGAGAACGAGGGCCAGCTGGATAGCTCAGGGGACTAAGCGCCTGCTTAGGCAAGAACAGAGACCAGGGCTTGACTGCCGGCACTTATGCCTCACTGACCTCTCCCCTGCATGTGCTGAGCCAGTGACCAAGGCTATGCCTAGTGGTACATGCCTATAATCCCAGTGCTGGGAAGGCTGAGAATAGGAGCATCACCATGAGTCCAAGCTGTGTAATGACATCCTGTACCAAATATACAAATTAAAAACAAAACAAAACAAAACTACTAGTAACATAACTAATTTTAGGAATTTACCTCTGTCCTTCAGGACCCAGGTTGAAAAATTGCCGAGGGGATTCTAGGCTGTGGCAGCCCCAGGTCAGCCAAGAGAGCCGGCCATGCTCATGCCCCCTACAATATCATAAGTGGACGAGGGGCGTAACCACTGCTTTGCTTATTCTCTCTGTGGAATGCTTTGTTCTTCTGTAGTGACTCACAGCAGGACCAGGGTTTAGGGGCCAGCGTCACCTGAGAGGTGTGTCACTTGCACCCACTTTTTTCAGATGTGAATATGGGTTTTCCTACTCAGGAGAGCCCTTCAGACCTCCTTTTCTCTCTGTCCTCAGCATTTGCAAAGAACTGTATAGGTTAGCTATTGGCACATAATGAACTTCATGGTTTATAACTGCAGATAATTAACTTATAAGTTTGCAAGGTAGCAGGGTGTGGCTCATCTAGGCTTGCTCATGGACCTGCAGGGTGACTTGGCTGGTTGGCTGATGTCTCCCTTATCTTGGGGCTGCATGGGCTCCCTTGGTTTGCCCTGCACGGCAGCAAGGTCCTCAGAAGGGAGCAGCGTGCAAGGCCTTGGAGCCTGTGCTCCACACCACAGCTACTATGTTCTGTCAACCATGTGATGCTACAATGTTTTTGCTCCAGATTTGCAAGTGCTGCGCTGTTAGTTCTCAAATCTGTTTGTCAAATCCGTTTCTGTCAACCAATTACAGGCGCGAGCCTAGACCAGATTTAAGGGAAGGGAAATGGACACCAGTGCCTGAGCTGTAGGACTCAGAGCATAGGGTGTAAGTACATAGATGTGAACAAGGGTGGTGGACGTTTTTACAATGTATTCCAGCCACTAACTTAACACAAAACTATTCTAGCTTCTAACCTAGCCTAGAGCTGATACTCAGGAAGTTCTAAAGTAGGCACTGCAGGTCACGTAATTATCAGACACCCACTAAAAACATTCCTCAAATCCTTGGATAGCGAGAACTGGGAAGCCTGGGGCCTGGAACCTCAGGGATACCTGAGAGGGACACCGGTGAAGTCAAGGCATGCCGTGATGAGGCGCCTCACCCAGAAGGGATGCCCCAAGTCTGCTACTTATGAGCATGTTCTAGTGAGGGTGGATATGTGGAAGTCTGACCAAGTAAATATCACACAAATAGGAAGCTCTGTGCATCCTGGCAATCCCTCCACATCATCATTGCTTTTGCTCTGGCTTCCTGATGTCCTGGGTTCTGGCTGAGCACATATTGCTGCATGCTGTCCCACTGTGCAGGAAGCACATAGGGCACAGCTGGGCCAGTGCTTGGCAGAGGAGAGAAGTACTTTTGTGATTAGTTCATAGTCCCTGATTGGTTCGCATCTGTGGATGTCTGCAGTTTGTGGCCTGTCTGCGTCTGTGAATGTTCACAACTTGATCGTGCCTAAGCTGTGGGTTTGCTGTGTGTGACAAAGCCTGTATGGTTGGAAAAATACTCATCTGGTCAGCTTTGGAAAGTTTCATTAAGTTGGTCTCAGAAAGGGAGGTGAAGTTGACACTGGCTACCTGAGTTCACCCTGAGTTGGGACTAAGAAGGTCTGTGCTGCTGCAGAGCAGACAGACACATCAGAGAAGCTTCTGAAGCATCCCTGGAAGGACCTTTTCATACACTGTGCACCTTTCTTACACTTACATTGTGAGTCCTCTGGCAATTCTAGCCAGCCAGCACCCACCAGGTTTGCCAGTGCCTTCTTCATCTGATGGGGAATCCTTACAGTTTAGTCTTAATCTTAGGTGAAGTGGAAAACAGTGAGGGGAAAAGCAGTAGGCTGAAAAGAAGCCATTTAATTAGATATTGTGTAGTCCAATGAGTAAACAGCTGAATTAATTAAAACCTACTTTATGGCCACTTTATACTTTTAACTAGCGTAAACAGGCTTTCCAGGCCTCCAGGGACCGCGAGGACCAAGACCTCCAGGATGAGCAGCATGCTGCAGCTTCAGAGGCACATCTGGAAATCACAGGGCTCCTGCAGAGAAACACTGGCATTTACTGTGGTGTGACAATAGGGCAGGTCATAAGTGATGGAGTAGAAAAGGTGGGGAAGATGGTGCTTTGTGGGAGGTGAGTGAATGAAACTCAAGAATCCTTTGTAGAGCAGAGCACTGTTACTGGGCCAAAGTTGGTGAGAGAAGACACCAGCCTAGACAAAGGGCTATCCAGAAGGATCCTTATCAAGATGGAATTTGTGTGCCTGTGACTTTCAGAGGCTGTTGAGCTATAGAGTCATGAACCTGGGCTGGGCTCAGGCATGTTGCTGGGCAATCCTCTTTGTGGCTTGACCTTGGGCAAGTGGCTTCAGCTACTCTGATCTTAGTCCCTTTTTTTTTTTTTTTTTTTAAGATTTTTAAAATTTTATTTATTATTTTTATTCTTGTTTCAGAACCTTTGTTTTTATTCACTCATTTTTATGGCCGGCTCAGCCTGCCCCAAGGGCAGGGCTGGTGCAGCATGTGGTGCCGGGGATCGAACCGCGGTCCCTGAAGCCACCAAAGCTTCCCCAAGCAGGCGCTTTAGATCACGGAGCCATCCCGCCGGGCCCTGATCTCAGTCCCTTAATCAGTGAAATGGATAAAATAATTTATTTAAAAATATTATTATTACTTTTATGTATTCAGTACAGGGCCGTACTATGCGGCTCAGTTTCCTCCTGATCCTTCTGTTTTCAGCCTCCCCAGTGCCGAGATTACAGGTATGTGATGGCCAGGTCTTGCTGACCAGCTTGTTGCACCCAGTGGTGAGGCCTGGGCAGTGTGTGGCGCTGGGGATTGAACTCCAGTCCCTGCGCTTGACCAAGCAGGCTTTTATTCCATTGAGTTATCTCACTGGCCCTGGATGATACTGTTATAACAGCACCTCTGCTAGAAAGCTGGCAATTCCACATTTGTAGCATAAGTTGATATTAGCTACTGATATTACCGTAGTCAACCTTGGGATCTCATGGTTCTCAGGATCTCTGAGTACTTAGAACTTTAACACAGCTGATGGTTTATTCCGACCTTCTCCATGTGTATAGGAAGTTTCCTAGTTAGGTATAGTGCATGCCGTTGGTACCCCACACAGATCCTTTTCGCCCCCACCATTCTGCTGAAGGTCTCCTGGTATACCTGAGATGTGGTCATGCTAAGTACATTGTTGATCATCTCTCAGGGTTCCCTAGGGAACTGAGCTAAACTTGTCCACAGGGGGCACCTGGTAGAATCGGCCCTGACCTTGGTTTCCTGCTTTCCACACCTCACTTCTCTATTTCCCCAAGTGCTTCTGGAGATTGCTTCCTAGACAAACCACCTGCAATTAAATCCTCTGCCCAAGAGCAAAAGGTCTGAGGACAGCAGATGACTGTAGAGCTCTACACATTTAAGTAAATTAGAAGAAAGAATCTTGAAAGTTTCCCCACAAAAAACAGGTGTGTGTGTGTGTGTGTGTGTGTGTGTGTGTGTGTGTGTGTGTATTTTGTGTGATGTTGATTAGGCTCACCATGTTGCCTAGGCTGATTTCAAAGTCCTGGGGTCAAGCAGTCCTTCTACTTTAACCTCTGAAGTTGCTGAGGCTGTAGGAGCAGATAACAAGATGCATATGTTGGGCCCAGCAGGATGGCTCAGTGGTCTAAAGCGCCTGCTTAGGAAAGCTTGGGGGGCTGCAGGGACCTCGGTTCGATCCCCGACACCACATGCTGCGCCAGCCCTTCCCTCAGGGCAGGCTGAGCAGACCACAAAACAAACAAACAAACAAACAAACAAACAAAAAAGATGCATATGTTTAACCTGACTTTGACATGACTATCAATATGTACAGACATATATTGAAATACCACGTTACCCCACTCATATGTACAATTCTTATGTATGGATTAAAAATATATTTTTAACAATAAAAATAAGGGTTGACCAAATAGCTGAGTAGATTAAAGAGCCTGCACACAGGTGTAGGGGCCAGGGGTTCGATTCCCAGGCCAGCTGTGCTAGCCTTGCCCCTGGAGCATGCTGAGATGGTGATTGAGACTGGGTGTGGTGGCATGCACCTGTAATTCCAGCTCTTGGGAGGCTGTAAACAGGTAGATCATTACAAGTCCTATCTAGTCCTGAATACCCTGTAGACCTTTCCCTGAAAAATACAAAAAACAGAACTAAAAATTAGTTGAGTACATAGATAATCTTTATGCCACATGGTAGGTGCTGTGCCAGATCTACTTCTGATTGTTACCATGTTGATCCTTGGGGATAGATCAGTGCTTACTAAAGGAGGCTGTCCCTTCTCTCTGAGCCACCTCTCTGGGGCTGGAGTAAATGGTAGACTCAGAATACTGAACAGGTGTCTTTAGGGGCCCTGAGACTTGGGCTCCATCACCCACTTTTAAGTGTACATTTGTCAACTTCCAGAGTTATAGAATCCTTGGCAGTGCTTCTTAATATTTTCTCCCCATGGGTTGAGGAGTACTGAGGTAGGGAGGCCCTTGAATTATTCATCATTTCTATTTATGGATCTTTGGTATTCAGGAAAGTACAGATAAAAACTTAGAAAGATCAACATGTCCAGAGATTCAGTGTTCTGAAAGGCCACTTGTCAAGTGGCATTTCTAATTTATTCCCTGAATTTTCGGAAGAGAACTGAATTAATTAATAAAAGGAAATAGAATGAATCATTCTGAGGCAGTGATCAGTACTGCCAAAGTCCAGGCATCCAGTAAAGAGGAAACCCAGATAATTGGAAAAGAAATTGGCAAAATTGTAAATTACTGCTCTGTTGTTTGTTGTGTGAGTTAAGCTAATTATTGGCATTTTAATAGACTTCATGTTTGACTGCACATATCAGAAGGTGAATATATTAGTGAAAGTTGGCTTTTTGGATGAAATGCTAGGTATCCTGAATGCAAATATATTTCATTTGCTTGTTGCCACTGAGGACACTGCCGCTTAAGGTGAGATATTATAAAGTCAACACAACTAGACTTCCAGATATTGCAAGATTATTACATTTCACCATTGTTGCCTTACCAGTGTGCAGTGATTGTGATTTGGTGAGATAGGAGCAGAGTCACCTCCATTCTGGTCTTCCTCACAATCAAACCCAAGTTTTGTGAAAGGAGGCAGATGGCAATAAAGTTATCTGGTTAAGAAATCTATGTGAAAGGAGTAGTAAATGGTTTCTAACTGGCAAACAGCCAGCTGAAGGGAACTGTGTGGTAGATTTGTGAAGGACCGTTCAGAAAGGAGGCGATAGTGACACAGAGGAATGTCTTAGGCATTAGAAATGGGTTCTGTTACAATTCTGGCACTGTTCACCAAGGCAGCAGCCTTGGGCAAGTCCAAATCAGCACCTGACAGATTGTAGGGCTTTTCCTCTCCCCGAAGGCCATTACTTTGGTCCCTCAAATGCTGTCAGGCATTGAGGCATCTTCATCCAGGCCCAACTAGACTGAAGTTCTCAGTCTTTCCCTATTGTGCTTGGGTCTGAGTCCGTACCAGTGGAATAAAAAGGGAAGTGAGATATGACCGTTAGGACTGGGCCATGAAAAATTTCCCCTATAGTCTGGTTAAATGAATCCCATTTCAAGGGCATAGAGGCAGCGGGGTCATAGGATGGAAGGAGCTGGAAGCCCCTGCACGACTGAGTGGCACAAGGTCTTCCCTCATGTCCCATGGCTTTCTGACAGCAGCAAGAAGTAGCCTTTGTTATGTGAAGACCCTGAAAGCTCCTGGGTGAGCGTTACAGCCATCAGCCTGTCCTCGGTAACAAGATGAGAAATTCAAGACTTTAGGAGGTAACTCTAGCTACTAGTAAGTTCCTTATTAATAACAGTATTAATTTTTTTTTATGTATTTGGTACAAGGTCTCACTATGCAGCTCAGATTCATAATAGTCTTCCTGTTTTCAGCCTCCCCAGTACTGGTACTACAGGCATATGTCACCATGCCCGGTCTCGGGGCAGGTTCAGCATATCCAGAGGCAAGCCCAGCACAGCATGTGGTGCTGGTGACTGAATCCTGGCCTTTAAAATGTATTGCAGAGCTATGGCAATAGCACGAAACACTTTAATGACATGTGAGGTATTATTCTAAAAACTAGAAATGATTTAACTCATTTTTTTATCCTCTATCCATAGTCAGTAAGGGAACTAAAGCACAGGGAGATGAAGTAATGTGCCCAGGGTCACCTGGGTGTCAGTACGCCTGTTTTCAGCTTAACACACATTCTCTAAATTTGTCCAAGCTAGCGAAAATGAGAGACATCTTCTGTATTTAGGACAGGGTCTACAGGGTCTCACTATGTAGATCATACTTATAGTGATTCTCCTGTTTTCAGCCTCCCAAGAGCAGAGATTACAGACATGTGCCATATGCCTGGTCTCAATTGCCATCTCAGCCTGCCCCATGGGCAGAGCAGGCATGATAGGCTGAGGATCGAACCCCGGCCACTGTACTTTCCCTAAGCAAGAGCTTTAGTCCACTGAACTATCAGGCTGGCCCTTTGATTTGGTCTTGCATGTAGTCTTGAGCAAAGGAACTGAAAACACCCTCATTGGCTAGGCTGGGTTACATGGCCAAGATCTGTGAAGTGCAGTACAAGGAGTAGGTTACAAGAGGTGAATGTACTAGTGGTAGCAACAGAAGGCATGGACCGTAGGAAGCTATATTATAGTTAATGGCCTTTGGTTTTTTGTTTTTTTTTTTTTCAATTTTATTGCTCAAAGACATTGAGGGACCTGAAGTTACACAATTAATAAAGCTATGAAATATCCTCATGCAATGAATCTGTCTCACTCACTTTGTACATCTATCTCTTAATATGATGCCTGGCCCAGCTGCTGTTTGAATGAAGACAGGAATGTATGAAATTGAGATATGATCCCATGCCTTCCTACTCTTCACCTGTGAAGGTATTAATCTTCACACAAGTGTTGTCTGCTGCAGAAAGTGGCTGTGCACCCTCAAAGGAAGTGCTGCTTTGAGCGTTGGGACAGCAGCCTCTGCTCTAGCCCATGCCCCTCAAGTGTGGTCTCATTGTGTCTTGACTACCTTTACCAGAAGAAGGGACTTGGTGACATCGTTGATTCATCCTGTCTACCATGATCAGAAACTGACAGCTCTTTCCTTGAAGAGTCACTCCATGGCTGGCAGTATTGGAACTGAAAACATGCCACAGTGTGAAGTATGGTATTTGGGAGTCTCAGTCAGACTTGTGATGATGGGATTAGGTTTACATTCACAGCTTTCAAGTACAAAGAATTACTAATGCACTCTTGTCAAACTAACATTATGCCTGGGGTTTAATTTTCAAGTGAGGTTTTACTAGAGAATTATTTTCTTATACACTATTTAGTAGAAATTAAGAAAGAGATACATCTCAGATGCATTTTAAATTTTACTGGAAACTTGCCTGTATGCCTTTCTTGCTACATCTCTTTTCTCAAAAAAGGGCTACTCCTTTATGAATGTTTGTTTCTTCTAGGCAGATAAAGGGAATTTCAGATCCAGACCATCACCTTGTTTTCTGTGCTATCATTTGCATAAGTGTGATATTCATCCATTACTGCAGATCTCACTGTCCTTGTTCAGGCTTCCCCTAGACCTTGGCAGGGTTCATTGTGGTTTAATAAACTTCTTGCCCCTGCCAGGTGGGATTATTAGTGGCTCCTGCTCCAAAGACATCATCCAGAGACCCACAAGATCATCCCTAGACGCCACCATCATCTAACTAGCAGCATCCCCTTGGCATATAGGGTGAAAGACGGGATTACAATGTATGAGAACCTCAGAGGAGGTTTGCAGGAGTGAGGCCTGAAGATGCTGTGCACCGTTTCATTGGGATTAAGCCACTGACGCCCACCTGAAGGGAGGGTGGCACATGTAGTTTAGTTTAGCTCTGTGCCAAGGAAGGAAAGAAAACATCTTAGGGCCCCCCCATATTGTGGCTCTCTCCACAACTGATCTCATAGCCTATGATCCAGTTGTAAGTTTAGCAGGGATTTCTACAGTGTGTATTTGTCACCTTGCTGCTCCTGGATATTTTGGTCGTGCCTGTAAGAGAACACTTGAGCTCTGCAGCTTGGCATGCAGCAACCTTCAGATTTTGTCTGTCTGTAGCCTCTTCTCTGGCACCCTTCCACCCAACTGGAGTTCCAAAGTTCTTGCGACTCCAGAACATGCAGGACTGTGTCTTCACTTCCTGCGCTTGGCACTTCCTGTGCCTGGAGTATGTGCCCATCTGCTGCCTGAATAGCACTCTATGTCTCTTAAGCTTCAACTTGGTTCCTTGGAGAAGCCTTTTCTGAAATGCCCCAAACCCATGTAGAAGTAACCGCTCTTGCATCTGTTTGTCCCCTTTACCTGGTCCCCTGACTAGAGGGGCTAGAATTTGGGAGGCAGAGTGTTGCAATGCGTAAATGATTTGGTTACTAAATTTGACTTTGAATCCCAGTGTTACAGTGCCTCAGCTCTATGAGCTCAGGTGCATTATTGAGCTCTTCCAAGCTTCAGTGGGCTCTTATTGACGGCAACAGCAAGTGTCATGAAGTTTAAAGAAAGCAGGCTCAGCACATAGTGTGTAACACATGGCAGACCACAGGCCTTAATCTGGTTCTATGCTTGCGTACCTATTGTGTTTGACAGACCTCGAGTGGCTTAAACACAAGCACTGCCTCTTCTTTCCTCTGACATATCTGGCTCTGAGTCATATGCTTAGATAAAGTTCCTGAATAAGTGAATGAACACATGAATGTCTGTGTGAAGCCACTGCTCCATACAAGTGACCTCTGTCCAGGAGCGTGGTGGGGCAGGGGAGGGGATCTTCTCTTAGTGGAATACAAAGTGTTCTTTGTCTGGGACTCTTCCAGCTTCCCCCTGCCCACGTTTCCTATCTTCTGCTCCCTTCCTGCTGTGTTGACCAGTCCCCATTCCTGGTAAACTGTCTTCCCTCTGTGTCTGTGTTGTCTCTGTGCTCAATGTACCCATCCTCAGAGTTCCATTCTTCCACCTCTGATGCCAACCTCTGCACCTGCTCAAGTTGGTTATTTTCCTTCTGCAACTTCTCTTGATCTTCAGAGAAAAATGTCATTTCTTGTAGTTTCATAGGCTCAGCGAATGCAGTCATTACTGTGCTTCAGGGACTTACCATATGCTAGGGAGCAAGATTCTCTCTCTCTCATTCTCTCTCTCTTCCCTTTCCTCTCTTTCTTCTTCCTTCCCTTCCTTTCTCTGAACCTCTTTTTTGTCTCTGTCTGTCTGTCTGTGTATCTCTGTTCCTCCCCAACCCTATAACTTTCCTATTTATATTGCAATTAGTAAACTCATTTGTCTATCTATTAGAAATTAGGCTTGCTGAGGTCCTTGAGGGCAGGATTCAAGTGTGATCCAGTGATTACACTGTCCCTGCTGTTTCACACTATAGTCCATGGCTGAAGGCAAGACCACACATTTCCTTCCCTTCCCCACCCTGGCCAGGACCTGAGTGCACAAGTGCATGGGAGGCCTTACTGGGAGCAACTGAAGCAGGAAAGGGTGCAGAGGCTCCTGTGGTTGCAGAGAAAGCTGCCTGGTGCTGTGCTTGCACAGCTGTCAGTACAGTACCTGCACCTGCTGCTCCTGCATTCCATCCGGGTCCTCCCAGCCCTGAGGGTGCTGCCTGTGGTGCACCCTCACTGGAGTGAACCTGTGGAAGCAGAGATGGAAGAGTCATGCTTGGTACTGAGCTTTGAGGATGAGAGGAGCGGCAGAAAGGTACGCAGAATGTGCAGATGGGCTTTCAGCACAGGAAGGGGCAGCGGCAGTTGGCGTCGAGGGCATGTAGGCCAGAGACAGGCAGGCGTCTTCGTGTGACCGCATTCTGACTTCTGGAGCTATCTTTTACCATGCAAGACCTGGAAATGTAGCCCAGACATTAATCTTCTCAGCACTATTAGGGCATCTTCATACCCAGGGGCTCAACAGTGTGCTAGAATAGGAGGCTTAGGAATCGAGGACAGATATTTTTATTCCTTGACATTACAAAAACCAATATTTACTGAGCCAAGTGCAGGGCTCTTGCTTTTGCACAGCTTTGTGTGGTGCTCACAGCACTGGGCAGGGATAGGCCTTCAATTACACATAGCCCACATCACGGACCATGTAGGCAGATGGTGCCCAGGCTTGACCCGAGCTCAGGTTGTATCTAAGTACAGTGACAGTCTTTGAGCATAGGCGCCTGTCTTTCAGCTGGGAACTAAAAGAGAACAATTGTCTACTTCCTGGTATAGTAATGATGGAGAAGTATTTAGTACAGATGCAAACTTATTACCAGAAGCTAATTTTCAGCCCCTTTTCCAGCAGAAAGCTCCTTATCAAGCCATCTTCTTATCTCCTGTTGGCCTTTCACTGTCCTCACTGGAGCGGATGCCGTGGCTCTGCCTTTGGGGTTATTAGCTATGTGGCCTTGGCTTAATTACTTCATTGTGAATCAATTTTCTCATTTTTAAATGGAGATAAAGTTGTACTTGCCCCATAAAGTTGTATGAAGATTAACTTATAGTGTTTAAAGTATTTCTGCACATAGTATGCAACCAATGATAAATGTTAGCTTTTTAAACCAATTTAATTGTGTTCAAATGCAGATAACAGAAAATGTACCATCTTAACCTTTGTTTTGTTGTGAGTTAGGTCTGGTTGTGGAGTTCAGCCTGACTTTGAACTCTCTATGTAGCTCAGGTGCTCCTCCTACCTCAGCCTCCCAAGCCCTGGAATTACAGGTGTGTGCCACTGTCCCCAGCTTTCACCATAGTCATTTTAAGAATGTGGGTGAGGCCATTCAGGGCACCCACACTGCTCAGCAGGCACCACTACTCTGCAGCCACAGGAGCTGCCACCCACCCACAGCCCAGAAAGCCTGTGCCACCTGGAGCAGGCTCCCGTCCTGTAAGCAGGCATGTACACAGCCTGTGTTATGGTCTTTGCCATTTGACAACACCAGGTGCTTCAAATAAACGGAATTAATATGGTGCTATTCTTTAGCTGTTGGCTTTTTTTTTTTTTTTTTTAGAATTTTTTTTTTCTTATTTCAGAACCCTTGTTTGTTTATTCACTCATTTTCATGGCCAGCTCAGCCCGCCCTGAGGGCAGGGCTGGCGCAGCATGTGGTGCCGGGGATTGAACTGCGGTCCCTGAAGCCTCCCAAGCTTCCCCAAGCAGGCGCTTTAGACCACTGAACCATCCCACCGGTCTCTGCTGTTGGCTTTTAAGAGCTGGAATTATAAGTGCTAACCTGTATTAAAAAAATATAATCTGAACTGCACGTCCTGACTCTTTTTTTGGCAAAGGAATTTCTATGTTGGTCATTGATGTCCTTCATCTGTAAAGATGGAATAACAACACTCTGTTTTAAAAATCAAAGTTGCAGGGCCATTGAGTTAGCTCAGCATGCTGTGCCTGCCCCACCCCTAGCTGTGCTGAGCTGGCCACTGAGACCAGACATGGTAGTGCATGCCTGTAATCCCAGAGTGGGGGAGACTGAAAGCAGGAGAATCACTACGAGTCCAAGCTGTGTAGGGAGACCTTGTACCAAACACATTAGTAAAAGAAGAAAGAAAATAAAATCAGCCGGGCGTGGTGGCGCATGCCTGTAATCCTAGCACTCGGGAGGCTGAGGCAGGAGGATTGGTGTGAGTTCGAGACCAGCCTGGGCTACAAAAGTGAGCTCAGGACCAGCCTCAACTGCATAGCGAGACCCTGTCTCAAAAAGACAAAAAAAAAAAAAAAAAAAAAAAAAAAAAAAAAAAAAAAAAAAAAAAAAAAAAAAAAAAAAAAAAAAAAAAAA